>JADLIF010001399.1:0-11600 GCA_016648015.1 Steinernema khuongi
GTCCCTGCCTGCACGTGGACAGGGACCTGCTCCATGGCAAATTTTCTCTTTTTTTTCTCTACAAAAATTTTACTACACATGGTTAATTTTTGCAGTAATATTTAAATAGCAGGTCCCTGCCTGCACGGGGACAGGAACCTGCTCCATGGGGAAATTTTCTCTTTTTTTTCTCTACAAAAATTTTACTACACATGGTTAATTTTTGCAGTAATATTTAATTAGCAGGTCCCTGCCTGCACGTGGACAGGGACCTGCTCCATGGCAAATTTTCTCTTTTTTTTCTCTACAAAAATGATAAATTTTTGCCATTTTTGATAAATTTTAAATCCTTGAGATCGCCTAGATCTGACACTAATACTTCTCCATACCTACGAATTGACCCAATTTGTAGAAAATATTGTTCGTCAATTAGGACACTACGTGAGAATTGGTAATAGTCAAATTTGCGTGCTTGCGTAGTCCACAACCATTCGTTTTGTCTAGTAAGTGCTGTTCCTAATGCGGTATGTTCTTTCCACATTTCCAAACAAATAGTTGTGCTAACGCTTTCGATGGTGACTGTAGGTTCTTCGGTGAACCATGGCCAGAATCCTTCCTCAAGAATTCCCCTACGCACACGCTTGTGACATTTAAACCCTTTTAACGTTAACTTTTGGAGATCAGGTACAAAGATGTCTACTATAGCCGGAGCAAATTCTTCTTCTTTTGGAATATCACACGAAATTGGTGTAGGCAAAGCGGCGTAGAATCCTGAAGTTTCTCGGACTCCACAAATTTGGTAACTTGCTGAAGCTATAGGTAGTATGATTGCACAAACTAGAGCCAATGGTAGAAAAGAATCGACCACGTTAATTTTGTACCCTCGTGAGTTGTTATTAGAACGATTTCCGGAATTTTTACAGCCATCCTGGTTTTGTGTCTGTTGAGAATTGGTGTTCTGATTTTGACCAGGATTTCCATTACGGTTATCGTTCTGTTTGTAGAATCTCACACGTTTTTTAAACCAGCCTTGTTGTTTAGATCTACGGCTACAGCATGGACAGTGGTTAATTTCAGATGACGCGGGAGGCGGCTGATTGGGATTAGGGGCGCGGTTGACAAAAGCAGTTTGATCTTCTTTTTGTAATAGTTTTTGCGAGATTGCTGTCAGCTGAGCGGCGACACTCTCTAACGTGCAGTTATCGTCCCTATTAGCCAACAGTATGCGTTCTTCAGCGCGGGCTTTTTCAAGGAGTTCGTCCCATTCGTCCCAGGTTTATGTCGAGGGTTCAACGAGTGCGAGGACCTGCTTGAAATGGTTCGATAAATTTCTATCTGGGACAAACCGCTCGATAAACCAGGTCCCGAATATAGACCTCAGTTCGAAGATGCCGCCCGATACTAGGGTTTTGGCTGGAGATAAATGATTTTTGCGCGAATGGCCCGCAATTTCGAGTACTGCTGCATTCACAGAGTTTTATCGAAATGAATGTAGTGAATGTTGGCGAGCAAATGACCAAATTTTTGTCGTTTTCCTATGATTTTTTCCGTAGTGCTATTGAGCTGTCAAAAGTAGTTGCACAGTTACATTTTGAGTGTTTAGTGATGTGATGTTTCTGTAAGTGATGCTTAAGAAGCAGCGATTTTTGGTCACATTACACTTTACATTATGGTTCGATAAATTTTGATCTGGGACAAATCGCTCGAAGATGAACCTACAACAGGCAATCGACGCGGGAAGTGGCAGAGCAGTAAGAGGTTGACCATACTATAGTGCTATGTCCTCTGACAGCTTTGGGTTTAAAGTCAAAACTGGGGCATGTTTTCCCCACGACCTCACCGACATCCAGAAACGACAGCGAATTTTCATTGCTGCGGCTCTTCTATCCAGACATGAGAGAAAATTATTTTTTCCGCACTTTGTGACAGGCGATGTAAAGTAGGTCTTAATCGCAAACTTTCGTCATTTTGGTACATTTTGGTGGTACATTTGTGATACATTTTTCCTTGACTTGAAACTTTAAATTCTTTTTTATACTTTACTCTTTTACACATTATAAATTTTTGCAGTAATATTTAATTAGCAGGTCCCTGCCTGCACGTGGACAGGGACCTGCTCCATGGCAAATTTTCTCTTTTTTTCTCTACAAAAATTTTACTACACATGGTTAATTTTTGCAGTAATATTTAAATAGCAGGTCCCTGCCTGCACGGGGACAGGAACCTGCTCCATGGGAAATTTTCTCTTTTTTTCTCTACAAAAATTTTACTACACATGCTTAATTTTTGTAGTAATATTTAATTAGCAGGTCCCTGCCTGCACGGGGACAGGGACCTGCTCCATGGGAAAGTCTGCGAGTGGACTCGAAGTGAGTGGAGTCGAGGAGTCGAAAGGGACTCGTTGCACATCTCTGTATGCTTTTTTTTCTTTAACATAATATACAGCAGTCTTTTCACTGGATTATCTTTGTGGCTTTTTTTGTAACCCATATGTGAATGTGGGATATTCCAACTCGAAACAAATTTGTACTCTTTTTTGGACGTCCTCATTTGAATAAACTCTCTGCATTTGTAATTCGCCCCTGATGAACTGAAAAAAACGACATTCTGATAGCGCACGATCTGGGCTAAATGCAAGGTAATAACAAAATTTTACTTTTTTTAACAAATTTTTTTTTATAGTGATAAGAAAAGGAAAAACTTGAAAATTACGCTTTCTTGTTGTCGTGCGAAAATCGGACTATCTCGCAGCAGAAGGCCAGTCTGTCTGCTACTGACGGAGTTTTCAAGCAACCATATTTTATACGCTTTAACCTTAAGTTACAATAGAAACCACAGTGAGCAGAGTATTTAAAAGCACGATCTATGCAGAGGCCCAAACTCAAAGTGTTTTCGTTTTTTTTGTTGATCTGAAAAAATGTCTTTTTGATATCCTTATTTGAATAAAATCTTTGTCCTTGAAATTTATTCCCAATGAACTGGAAACGACAACAATGTGACAGGGCACGAAATTTTTAGTGCAAAACGATAGTTAAGGAAGGGTCACATTTGAAAAGTGCGGTTTTTTATATTTGTCAGAAGGCGGACTTCACCTTTTGGCCTTTTTCTTGGTATTTCCGCCTCCGTTTTATCTAGAGGTTATGTGCACAAGTAGCTGGGTGCTGTGGCTTGCAAAGAAATTTAAAAAAGGCTTTAAAAATCTCTCTGATAATCATTTTCATCTCTAATTTTCTGAATTTCTCCGAACAATTTACTACACGGACCTGCTTCATGGGGAAATTCTCTTCTTTTACTTAACAAAAATGATAAATTATTGCCTGTTTGGGACCAGGGAAATGGGAACTCCATGGGAAAGTCTGTGAGTGGACTCGAAGTAAGTGGAGTCGAGGAGTCGAAAGGGACTCGTTGCATATCTCTGTATGCTTTTATTTCTTTAACATAATAATATACAATATTTGAGTTCTATAAGGTTGGTACATAAGTTCTGGCCCCTTCTGGTATTTCCGCCACCGTTTTATCTAGAGGTTATCTGCACAAGTAGCTGGGTGTTGTGGCTTGCAAAAAAAAATTAAAAAAAGGCTTTAAAAATCTCTCTGATAATCATTTTCATCTCTAATTTTCTGAATTTTTCCGAACAATTTACTACACGTTTCTGCAAGTGGCGGACCCTTGCCTTAAACGTGGTTAAGGCGCGCAGCCCGTTGGTGCACAGAGGAATCACATTTATCACGGTGGTATTTTTTAGGTGGGTTGAAAGAAACCGGTCAAAAAGTACCTACCCATTAACACGTAATCCACATATATTGTAGGAGAGAGGATAGACTGCTGGTAACAACGCACTAACCGATTTGTCTCTATCGTCACGCACTCCAAGAATAGGCAAAATATGTACAAGTAACGGGACACTTTGTAAACACTCTTAAATTTCTCAATGTTTACTTGCAGAGAAAAATTGATGGGTCCGTTGATAACAGCGTTGTAGTGAAAATAGCCCAGACTTTGCCCCATCAGAGTACCCTTTCTGGTCAATAGGCAACGAACTCGATAGACAGCAGCTCAATTTAGTCGAAGAGGTCGAAATCTGGCTCCAATCTTATTTTGACTCAAAACTTCGTGAATTGTAAGAGCGTGGAATCCACCGCTTGGCCACGAAATGTGCAGAAGTTGTACTTCATAATGGTGTTTACATTGAATCCTAGCGATGCTTATTCAGCAATAAAATGACGTTTAAAAAGTGGGACATTTTCAATGCACCAACCCAATACTATGTTGTCAAGAAGGTGACCATGCCACAGTACCTCGAGGATGGGCATCGGTCGAAGATTAGAAAGTCAATGTGAAGGTTCAGGCTCGTCTTCTCGGGTTCGGACGCGGGCTCCATCTGCGCCCAACAAGCACTTATTAAGCTGTCGACTTGTTGTCGTGGTATACTCGTCGCAAAAATATCCTTCCCTCATGCCCCTCGCCACGGGAGTCATGAGCAGTATACCCCGTCCTCTTTTTGTTCATCTTTCAGGTTTTTCGTTGATTTTGTCTATGTGCGGAATCAGTTTGGAAATCCCAACGACAAAATCGAAGATCAATCTGAGAGGCATTGAATGATACCAAGATTGTAGCAATTGGTGTGCTTCCCAAAAAGTTATTTCCAAAAGTAGTCGGCGAAGAGTTATTTCCCAAAGAATGTTTTGCACGGAGACGTCACGCCCAAATTGCTGCCATCCGATGTGACTGGCCTTAATCTGTCATGCAATAAACAAATATCCAAAAGAAACGAGCAAAATAGGGCAAAAAACGCAAAAGTCTTTAAGTTCAGCCGTTGAGCTTCGTTGATTAAGACGATAGAAAGGTTAGACGTTTTTTTATTGGAGCGGTGGTGTTCTAAGGCGGCTCTCCAAGCTGCGGGCAGGTCTGCCATCGGTAGCCACTTCAAAATTGCGATCATGACACGCTCAGTCAGTTTTGAAGTTTTCGAAATAATGTAGTGGAATGAGAAGTCAACTGGTAGGCAACGGACTCTTGGAATCATTGACGATAAAGTTTAAATTTCTGTAGACGCGGCTTTTACTGCATTTTAAAAAAGTAATCTTCTTTTGAATAACTTGTTCAAAATTAGATGTAAATGGAAATGACATGAAAACCATGTTTTTTCTACAATGACCACCAGTGGCGCGTATCTCCGAAGAAATTTTGTGAAATTGCAAAGGGTGAAACGTCTGTGGCTTAGTGTTCTGAAGGTTGCACTCTAGCTGACTCGACTTTAATAATATGTGCTTGAGAAATATACATTGAGGGTTACTTTTGCGGGCAGTTTCCCCAGATAGTGTTCCTAACACAATACGTAAGCAAGTAGCTAGCAGAATAAAATCTTAAACAAATACGAGAGAGAATCCAGAGCGTAAAGTGTGCGGAAGTAAATTTTTTCTAAACGGAACTGGGAAGTCGGAACTCGGAAAGTTAAAAAAGACGGGAAGTTCCGGTTTTTCGGAAGTCGAAACGGAAGTGCAAATATAATTTCCCATCAGTTTAATGATTTGCCAGTTTCGACTTAAAACTGAAAGCAGCCAAATGAGTTGTTACTGTAGAATGATGGGCTTTAAGGACCTCTACTATCACCACGTCGTCGGCCTTTTCTCGTTCATAAAAAGACTGAAAGGGTCAAAATTGTCAAAGTCAGGTTCTTGCTAAGCAGCTTGGTGTGTCTTCAGCAATCTGTCTCTGACATATATGACAATAAACAATCAGTTCAAAAGTGGGCCATTATTTACCCGGCAACCCAATATTAAAGAAATAAAAGCATACAGAGATGTGCAACGAGTCCCTTCCGACTCCACTCAATGTGAATCGCTTCGACAACTTCGTGAGCATGGCTGTCATTGACGCGAAGATTCGGGTGGCCTGACCCGTGACCCGAAAAGAAATCGGTGACTCAAGGGCGAAAATCATACTTTAAACTCGATTCCATGACATTTACGCTGTATTACGCTGAAGACCAAAGTCGCCAAATTTTACTCGACCCGATGACCCGAATACTGACTCGAGATTTTGGGCCTACCCGATGACAGCTGTGCTCGAGAGAACAGGGAGACCAGGTACAGTGTTCGCATAAAAACGAACGAGAAACGATTTGCGGAGTCGTACCTGGCAAAGTGACAAACGCTGTCATATACAGATGCACCACAAAAGCTTTGAAAAGTCCATGAACGAAATGCTTACAAGCAAAAATGTTGCTAAAAGAAAGATACAACTCGGAGAACTAGAGTGCAGTGATCCAATCAATCAAAGAGCAAAAATCAATCCAATGAGCACAAGAATTAGCCCCGCTTATAGAGAGACCTAGCAAGTCATTGGATTGATTTTTGCTCTTAGATTACTGCAAAAATTTATAATGTGTAAAAAAGTTTTTGTAAGGTAAGAAAACGAATTTCCCCATGGAGCAGGTCCCTGTCCCCGTGCCGACAGGGACCTGCTAATTAAAGATTACTGCAAAAATTTATAATGTGTAAAAAAGTTTTTGTAAGGTAAAAAAACGAATTTCCTCATGGAGCAGGTCCCTGTCCCCGTGCCGACAGGGACCTGCTAATTAAAGATTACTGCAAAAATTTATAATGTGTAAAAAAGTTTTTGTAAGGTAAGAAACGAATTTCCCCATGGAGCAGGTCCCTGTCCCCGTGCCGACAGGGACCTGCTAATTAAAGATTACTGCAAAAATTTATAATGTGTAAAAAAGTTTTTGTAAGGCAAAAAAACGAATTTCCCCATGGAGCAGGTCCCTGTCCCCGTGCCGACAGGGACCTGCTAATTAAAGATTACTGCAAAAATGAAACAAGTGTAGTATTTTGAAAATTTAAAAAGGACAATAACCGCGGATAAATAAAGAATAATAAATTCTCTCGATTGTGTGTTTTGTGTTACTTTTAAACTGATTTTGTTCGCCAAAAAAACCATCCTAAGATCTTCGACATGTAACAAGATCTAACGAGCTGCGTTCCTCAACCACGTTTTCATGCGCTTTTATATCGATGTTGAAACAGTGTAAACCACAATTCAATAAAATATATAGATAGAAAAAGTGTGCAAGTATGAAGAATATTAAAAACAAGTAATACTACGTCAAAGCTACAGATACGAGAAGCCAAGAACCTTTTACAAAACTGTAATCTGTCTGAAAAAAACAGAATATCCTGAAAATGATCTTAAGTATATTCAGAAATTTTACGACAAATTTTATGATCGTTGGTTTAAACAAAATTGAGCACGATAATCGTAAGACATATGAAAAATATTGAGTCGGAAACGCATGTTTACATAGCCAGAGTGGATAATTATTACATAGCCGTAAAAGATATTAATAGATTACGAAACTTGATAGATTTAGAAAAAAAATTGCGAAAAAAAGAAAAGAAGAGCTTTCTGCAAATGTTTGCATTTTGTAGCAAATGGTGTACATCATAAGTGTGAATTCGAATCTATCATGTAAAACATATTCAAAAAAGGGATATGTATTGAGGGGGAGTTTCAAAAATGTAACAGATGTAATCACGTTTTTTTAAAGTAAAAACTGCTAGTACATAAAGATGCACACAGGCTGTTTGTTTTCACCATAAGAAATCTAAAGGCTCGGCCACGATTCGTTCGCTTCCGCATCTGCATCCGCCTACTCCGAACAAAAAAAAAACGCCGAAATTCGTCGGCCTTTTTGTCTGCACCCTGCCGCGTATCTTCTGGATATCGTATGCGTTTGCGGTTTTTTGTCTTCGCGTGGGGTTTTCCACTGGCTTAAGCATATGCTACTACATTTGGCCAAATTTTTCGAAATTTTGTGGTTTGTCCTTTTTTCACTGAATTGATATTTGTGAGGGTGACCACGATTGCATAGGCGGGTGCGGGTGCAGATAAGTAGGCTGGTGCGGGTACGGGTGCGGGTGCGAACGAGTCGTGGCCGAGCCTGATTAGCCATAATGGTTGAAAGTTCGATAACCTCGTCTTGCGAACATCATCCCTAAAGTTATTGGGCTGTCGGGTATGAAGTGAGCGGTAACTTGTATGTCGTCTATACCGATTTCCGGACACTTTGAGAAAAAGACAGTTTGAGAAAAAAAAATTTTGGACAGTTTGAGAAAAAAATTGGGACAGTTTGAGAAAAGACAATAGAGTCCGATAAAATTTTTGCCAAAATCTAATTAGCTGAGCATCAGGAATGGCAGAAAGCCTAAGCCGGGCGTAGAAGTTACTCTGCTCGCAATGCCTATGCAAACCTTAAATAGCAAAACATCAGGACTGGGGGTGAGCGTAAATTGGGGCAATAAACTTTTATTAAGTAACAACGACTGGGAAACTGCAAATAAATGGCGTGCTATATATATCAATCCTCATCTCGTTCTGTGCCCTGCATCCGGTTGTAACCTATGATTGCGCCTACGCGAGCCAGGTAATCCTTAATCGCTTCTATGGCATTCGCTCCCTCCAAGTCCAAAGTGATTTCGAGTCCTTCTCTTGCTTGTTTCAACCTTCTGTCGCTGTCGACTGTTCTAGGCAGGCGCGGCGGGGCAGAGGAACGACCATTAAGAACATCCCTGATGTGAGTCTCCTCCAAGTGGTGTACTTTCTGAAAGCTGTACAGCCACTCTCCTAACGGCATGTTCTGTGCCCTGTAGTGGTGCTTCTGTCCCGAGTGATATCCTTCTGCGTTGTTAGTCGTTCGCGGACCGTCCTTCATATCATACAGATTTACGAAATCGATGCCCAGATGATGCTGGATCCACTCCTTCTGGTAATAGTCGTAGAGCTGCTGGAGTCTCGAGCACGTGCCGCGCGGCCAATTCAGGTCATCGTCGTTGCTGGGCAAATCGCTTCTGAGTTGTTGGAAGGTACGTTCAACTATGTTCGCTGGGATCAGACATAGAGCACCTAGCTGGCGGACCAGCTTCTCCATCAACGGGTTGCTTTCGTAGATCGACATCAGTCCTAGGCGTTGCATGTGGCGAGTTATGTTTTGCTTAACATGGAATAGACATATCTTGGGCTTCACTTCAGGGAAATTCCTATGAAACGCCTTGACAGCTGCTACTTCATAGTCGAAGTGTGCGAATCGCATCTTAAGTACCGCATTACTTCCCTCCAGAACGCTTCTAACCAGACTCCAAAGTAATTCGTAATCCTGTTCTCGCTTTCTGGTCATCAACGCTGTAGCAAATGGTGTCGCTTCTCCACCAATCAATCCAAAGATGCGGTAGATTTGAGTTGTTGCTTGTGGGGCGAACTTGAACGTTCCATCGCAGACGATGTGCTCACTACGCTTCAGTAATGCCGATCCATAAGGTGAGAGGAATAGCGCCAGTTCGGCTGACTTGTAACGAAGCATAACCTCCTTGAACTGTGCGTCGTCCGGATTTGCGTGAAGTCCATTGAACGTGTAGCCAAGACTTTCAGTAATGAGGTCTAGGGATTGGATTGACGGATATTGCTGTGCCCTTGCCCTGCGGAATGCTCTGGTCGTCGATGTTTCCTTCTGTCCACACGCAGCATGTCTGATGTTGTCCCGAGTCAGCTCGTCTTCGTTGGAATACTTTGTGACTGCCCGAGCACTCACCTTCGCTAGCGACTCGGATGTCTTCCCACCATTCGCCTTCACGTTTGCCAGTTCTTCGCGTCGAACCTCCATACCTCGGACTGCATCTTTCAATTGCGGTTCGCAAATATGAGCACATGTGAATGGATCTGTCAGGAACAATCCTTGATCAACATCGATCGTCACTTTAGCGCAGTCCGAAGTCGACGAGCCCTTAGAACGACATCCGGTGCAGCCGTAGTTTCCCTTCACCGTACCATCCTTGGCCTTGTAATTCATTCGAAGCTTCGACCAGGTATAGACGAATGTAGAAGTGGATGGGTCCGGACTTATGGGAGTGACTATAAGGTTCTTACTGCCATATCGAGCATTGAAGGTCCACGTTACGGTTCCGAAGTGGGTCATGATGACGCAGGACGTACAAGCGATGCGAAATTGCTTTTTTCTTATGTGCATATCTATGAACGCAACAAAGCATTGATTTTTCTCAAACTATCCATTTCATTTTCTCAAGCTGTCTCTTTGGTTTTTTCAAACTGTCCATCGGGACTAATCTTTTTTCTCAAACTGTCCTTTTTCGTTTTTTCTCAAACTGTCTTTTTCTCAAACTGTCCGTACACGCCAACGCACAGGCCCCCGGAGTGTCGCGAAACCGCGACTTCACACCCCGGGATCACACCACGAGTTCAACGAGGACAGTCTCGCCACGAAGGCATGGCGTAGATTCCACCGTACCAGGAGGCCCAAGGAGTGCGAAGCAACGCCACCAAGGCCAACAAGGAACGCAGAGGAGAACATTCGCAACGATCGGACCACGGAGGACGGTCGACTCCCCATAGCGCTCTACCCGCCGCAGCCGTGTGATACTATCGTGTGCCGTGATTATATCTGTTACGTGTTTTGTATATTTCCACGTGTTTGAAATATACGGTTTTAATTACCCAAGTTTGAGTTTGAGGTAATTGCAAAAGTCCCGCGTGGCAGACGAACCGGGCGCGGATCCATATCCCGCTCGACGCTCCAAGACCTAGTACACCACTACTAGGCACCCGTGCAAGCCCTCTACAGCAAGAGGCCCCCTCCGCGTGCTTCCGACAAGGTCAAGCCGGAGAACCAAAGCCCTCGTCAACCGAGGCCTCCGCGTGCTACCCGAGAGGCAAGGAGGTGGACATGGAGCGGGTAATTGACATTGGCCACTACAGTTGTCAACGGCTATCATTTCCATTCCAATAAAGCAACTGCAACTGTTATTACCCTTTCTTCTCACCATACTTAAGTTATTTTGAACATTTCGTGTGTTCTACTACCGGGCGGTCAGAGTACGGTTCGGGACGCTCAGAGTGCGGTTCGGGACGGTCAAAATACGGGCGGGACGGTCAAAGTAAGGTCCATGACGGTCAGAGTGCGGTGGGACGGTCAAACTAGTTTAGTGCCCTAGAAACGTCATGGTTGAGCCGTTAGCGGTGATGGCGTGCGACACGTGGGCTTGTTTCAGTTGAACGCCCTTAGGTAATGCATCCTTTCTACAGAATTTCAAGCTGGAACCAGTATCGACTAAAGCTTCGCGCAATTCGTTGTTGATGCGGGCGTACACGACTGGTTGCTTACCTACACTGTTAACGCGAGGCGCTGCGGTGTTACCGTTGTGAGTAGACATACTTAGTACTTCAAAGGAAAAAAAACAAAACAAACGAACAAACTACAGAAAAAAAAATAAAACGGTGAACTCACGAGGCAGCAGGCAGTGGGGTGCTAGAAGGTCGAGGTCTCTGTCCATCTGTGAGTCCACGGACCGACAGGGGCTTGCTTATTAAAATTTACTTCAAAAATCAAACTGAAGTAAAGTTTTTTGAAAGTAAAAAAATGAAAATTTCCCATAAGGCATGTCCCTGTCCACGGACCGACAGGGGCTTGCTTATTAAAATTTACTTCAAAAATCAAACTGAAGTAAAGTTTTTTGAAAGTAAAAAAATGAAAATTTCCCATAAGGCATGTCCCTGTCCACGGACCGACAGGGGCTTGCTTATTAAAATTTACTTCAAAAATCAAACTG
>JADLIF010001401.1:0-15615 GCA_016648015.1 Steinernema khuongi
GGCGCCGAACAGTACATCGGATCGAAATACTGATTTCCAGTGATCACTAAGCCGACGGTTAAAAGCAGAAAGGAGGTGAGGTAGTAGTTGAGCCAGTCCACGGTGTTGGCCACTCTGTTCACTTTCAGGATCATGTTGATTATCTGAAGCTAAGGACCAGAAGTTGGGGAGAGGTCTACGTAGAAGGTTAGACCAATGAGTTGAACAATGTATGACGTTAGAACAATGTGTTGATATATATGTCAGCGAAGAAGAGTGAATGCAATGCCATAGAACATGAAAAACATCGCTTTACCTGATGATACGAGAAAGCATCGCTTTGCTATTTGAAGTGATAACAATGCGTCTTTCTATCTTCTCTGTCACCTGTCTGCGTACATATCCCAAGTGATTGCAACACATTAGAGGATTAACAAAGTAAACAAAAAAGCCCTTTCTCTTCTTCCTCCACTTCAGTTTCTCAAAGGCAATCACTGTATAGCCTCGACGATTTCCGTTAAGGGCTATTTTATGGTTGGGGTCGCCGTTATCGTCCTAAACCATCCATCCGTTTCCCGTATTAACCCAGCATACGTAGTGACACAATATGTTGTGACAATGCGCTAAAATGACCCACCTTTAGTGGGTGCAGTTCCACAATAAAAAAAGTAAAAGCCGTTTGTTCGCGGATGGCCGTCTTGTCCCAACGGTGCAACACTTTCTAGTCGGAAATGGTTTGGCCTACCTTTCTCAAAAACGTTTCTCAACGACTACGGTATTAACGCTTTTCTGTCCTCGACTGCGTTGGTCTCTATCTCGTTTCCTTTTCGCTTCAAGTACGCACCTTGGTTTTGAATTTCCAAAGGCTTCAACGATGGTGTCTAGCGGATGCCAAGTCCTACGCTCCTTCACACCGGTTGTGTAGGAAAAACACCTTTTTATTCGGAACACTTGTTTTGAGAGATTGGTTCAATCTCTCACAACATTTGACAAGAACAAGAACAATTGCAGAAATGCTTCTCTGCTGACTGGCTTCAAACACCAAACTTTCGATAACTAGTATAGGCATGGCTCCATCCTCCTATGTTCTTATGCATGCACATACTTCCGGTTTCTTCTAAATACACACATATTAACCCACTCGTGTACATGTGTAGTTCTGGCCAGCTCACCCCGTCCCTCTATGATTTGTCTTCTGCGTCAGAGGCACCGATTTAGAAGGTAATTGCATTAGAGGGGCACCTGCGTCCCGCCCCCGGCCTCCCGACGCGCACTCTCTAATCCGGGTAATGACACCGCTGCATGCGATATGAGAAGACCGTGCTCCGCCGCTCCCTCTCCAATTACGATATTGCACCCTCGTGGACTCAAGTGGCTCTGAGGCGTCACCGAGGCCGGAGGTGGCCTACTCTGGGTTCGGATATCCCAATGCCTCGGGCATCCGCTGCGTACAACCCAAAGTTTGGCTTCGTCCAATTACGATATTGCACCCGCGTGGACTAAAGTGCCTTTACGCCCCTCCGGGGGATTCCGACCTTTGCATTCTTGATTCGGCATCGATCGCCGCGGCGCTCGGGTAATCTCCGGCGCGTAATTAGAGCCCCCGACTCACCTGGCGCTGGGCGGTGAAGTGCCGCGCACGCTTTGTTTTCGTCCAGGAGCGCTCCTCGAAGCACTCCACGCAGCCAATTAATTATGGCCGCGTGGACGACTCCGCCGCGCATATTCCTCGCTGGAGCCGCTGGGTGGTCGGAGCGCCTTCCATTCCATTGTTTATGTTTTTCTGTGTTTCGTCTAGATTTTTTGGTTAGAGGGAAGAACCAAGAATAGTCGTCCATAGGAAAGAAGAAGAGGGGTGATTTCTTCCCCGATTTTATTTGTTTCAGGTTTATTAGGTTAATTGGAGTTCAAATTTGGAGTAAGATTAAAGTGGAACAGCTTCTTTACCGACATTTAAAACATTGTTTTTTGTTTACAGCATCTCTTGTGTAAAATTTTGCTTTCCGGTAGGCTTTCTGTAACTTTATACCGCCATCCCCCAAACATCATCAAGATGAAGTATGTCGCGTCCAATTTTGCCCTTATTATTTTATTATTGCTTTTTGGACCGGTAATTTCCGCGTTCCGCGTTGGCCAAAGCAAACTGACAAGGTGCCGATTTGCGATATGAGATGCTGATGAACAACCACGGTCTAACCCAAAAATGTTGCACCATTGAACATCTTTTTGAGAAACTGATTGACTGCCTCTTTCGAGCGGTGTGAGAGAACGCAGACGAACAGAGAAAAAAGCTCCAGGAATATTGCACTAACAGTTCAACAGAGAAACATTGCACTGGAGATAAACAGAGATATCGCACTAGCAGTTCGATCTCTGTCCGTCTGTACCCTCTCACACCACTTGCAAGAGAAAGTCAAACTCATTGTTGACCCACTTGGGGCATTTTCCAGGGGCGATCTAATGGCTCATAAGCAGAGCTGTCATCGGGTCAACCCGAAAATTTTGGAAAAGGAGGCTTTACTCTTTCGGAAACGCTTTTTTTCTTAGTTCTAATCTTCATGGCTGGATGAACAAAACGAAAAAAATTGGCTTATCTCCCGAAAAAACGTTTGGGTCAAGTTTTCGGGTCATTTTGATCCAAAAATCGGTTCAGAACGTTTTTCTGACGATTATTTTCCAGAATTTGCGATCTATTCAGTTAAAGTTGTTCCTCCAGTCGTCAAGGTTATAATGGAGAAAAAAAAAGAAAAACGAAGCGTTCTTGACAGGGTAAACCCGCTTTTTTCGAAATTTGCGGGTCGACCCTCTGCTCATAAGGGAGCGCTTCGTTTTGTTGCAATTTCCGGGTGTTGTGCCTTAAAGGGTTTCAGAAGGACAACAAAGTTCTCATTCTATTACTTATTTTTGATGTTATTAGCAGGAAACGGTATAAACTGCGAAGAGTTTACGTTATGAGCTTAATCAAATCAGTGAAATTAATTTTAGAGCTTCTATTTAATCAACTGTACTGTAAATATGACAAGTACAAGACTCATTTCCGGCTCATTTGCGACATTTCCGAGTGGCGTTATGGTGACTCATCGGGAGCATTGATGTCAACACAGAAGGGAAAATGAAAAAAAGAATAATTCGAGTGTAAACCGCCCAGTCGCACCGAGTTAATTAGCTCTGTTACTCCGAAGGTCCTCATTGTTGATCTGGTCTATTCTTGATGTTTGATTTTCCCCTCATTAATTATGACCGCATAATTAATTGTCCTCGTCGTCTGACTTCTCTATCAGAGCACAGCTTGCAGGCAGTTCCTTCAAGTGCAATTGGAGTTACAGTTAAAGAGGAAACCTTTTAAAAACGATGACTTCTAGCGGTTTCGAGCAACATAAGTTCCAAAAAGCATCACTGTTGGCCCCATTTGTTGTTTTGCGCATTTTCTTCTAGTTTTCTTGGGTGCATTCGAAAGTAGCAGCAGGAGTAGTGCATTTCTTGTCATGTACTCGTTTTCTGCGAAACCGACATAAAGTACGTCACACCCAGAAAGGCATAATTAGCAAACGTAAATTGTAAAAAAATATGAACTTTTATTTTTACGTTTTGCAAAGTTAATTGGTTCTGTTTTACCCTTGTTAAATCAACTTGAACTCGATGGTAGAGCTAGTAAATTTGCACGCTCAAAAACCTTTTTTCCTACACCTTTTCTGATTGTCGTTCTTTTCTATCCAGCCCAGCTAAATCCACCTATCTTAGGGAAGTCCAAAACAAAGAAGGACTGCTCGACAATCCATCCCTTTAAACCCCCAAAATTGAGTCCTCAAGTCATTAGCACATTTATTCGCGTTTGAGGCCACGAAGTAGACTTACCGAGATCCTGAATTGATGATTAAAAGTTCGGGTAATTAATCTCCAAGGGGGGGGGGGGCGTTTAATAAGCATATGTGCTTCAAATACATTGAAAGAGCTTTCTATGTTTATGCATTCTCTTCTTCCGTGCCCTCTGACTATTATGACTTAAATTCAAAGAAAATTTGGAGTTCTATCCGCAAAGACAAATCGGTCTCCATTTGTCACATCTTCGTCCATCCAGGTGCTCCCACTGCGCTCCTAAGCTCGTTCAGGCCTCGGGCCGCAAGTATTAATTAAAGCGTTAATTGAAAGCTGCCGAGGACAATGTTCGTAATCCTCGGGTGTCCCCCGACGCCTCGTTGCCCCTCTTCTCCTGATTATGGCAATCGGAATATTCCTCTGAGTCCTCCGTGGGTACTGTATCCTTTTTAATTAGAGACTAGGATCGGTTCATCTCTGTTTTTGGACGTTCCTGTTGACGTCTTTTTATATTGAGAAGTGTTGAGAAAGACTTGATTGAATTTTAGGGTTTTTATGTGTTTATCTAGGACTCGATCAATTCTGGGCTCTAATCCCACATTCATTTGACGAGAGCATTCAATTATTAATGTTCTTTATAAACACTTTTTGTGCCTATTTATCAGGCTTCTTCGAGAGTTTTGGGCGTATGTCCATTTGACAAGCTAGAAACTGTATAAAACGCCTCACTCCAGAGGAGAGAGGCTCCAGATATTCCCTGTAAATTAACAAATTTTGAATTTAGCTGTCAGAAGGCGTCTGGTACCTATATTTAGAAGGCCTTAAACCGACTACTGAGCCTAACATGGCAAAAGAATTATGTGCTGTTCGGTGCCTTCTCTTCAGACACTAAAGGATTCTAGGCGAAGCCAGCCTATCCACCAAATTAGTCAACAAGCCTAATATGAAGCTTGGCTCGACAGCCACAGTATGCCGTCTAAGTAGCTCGATCAAACTATTTAGAGTAGCCCTAATCTACAGTAAACTGAAGCTCCAGCTGACTCGCAACTCAGTCCACGTACTGACGACCTCTGGTGTCACTTGACTTATGAGATTCGGAATCTACTTCTCCTCTACTGCATGGCAGAAGGCAGACAGGAAGTAGCTGGCGTTGACGACGATGAATGTTTACTCAGACATTATTGTGCTTTCCAGTCAGACTATGTTTTCTTATCCCCTCTATTGGGCATGAACGTTGATGTTGTTTTCGCACGTTCTCCTCCCTGACGATAATAATTAATAACAGTGTGAGGGGTTGTCATTCGACGACACTCTCCTTGAACAAAGAGCACATGGAACCGATTGTTTTTCTATTGCATGTTTTTCATGTCATAAAGGACGTTAGGACTCTACGACCTGGGTTCGGACTTTTCAATTGTTTGACTTATACAACATTTTGTTTATAAGAAAAATTATTTACGAACTTTTTCTAAACAAATTCTTTATATAAGAGCAGCAACTTTGGGGTCCTCCTTCGCCACAGTTCGTCAATTTATTTACGACGCACTAATGGGGCAATGGGGGACTTCACCGCTGCCATCAGATGCCTCTCTTCTCGGGTCACTTGTCCTTGACGGGCACTGTAGGCTCCAGGCGTCGCCTCGGGGGATCGCGGCGGGGGCAAATAGCGCGTTCGACGTTTATTAGAACCCTTTGTTTGCCAGAAGCGCCTCCGTTCCCGAGAACGCTCGGGCGACTAGGATTAGGCGCGGCTAAGTGCTTTCCTCGAGCACCTGACTTCAGTGCATGTCCCCTCAGGAGCACTTCCTCTGGAGCACTTTTCCGCCTCGTGCGCCCCGGAAGCGGATTCCGACACCACTTGGCCGCCGCAGCCGCCTCTAATTGGCTTCGGAATTCACGCGCGAGGGAGGAAGTACGCGCGTTTCATAACTTATTCTGCGCCGATTCCCCGCATTCGAAAGTATTTATGAGTTCCCAGGCGAACCCGATTCCTTGGAGGGGGAGGGTCCGATTGCAAAAGAAGTGCATGTATTAAAGAGATTTGGGTGAAGACGAGCGAAATTGCACCGGAGAACTTCTTCCCCGACCCTCTTTAAATATCAATATAAATAGTATTTTTTTAACAATTTTTTAAACGTGTTCCGAAGCCCTTTCCCTCTACCGTACCCTTTCCCTGAACGTCCTGACCACCTGACTGCCTCCCTACCGGAAGGGCTCGCGGCCTCCTTCTGCTTCACTTCAAACGCGCCTAAGTGTTTCGGTCCGTTCCGCTCGCGTTAATTGCACGTCACCAGAGTTCGATGACGTGGCCTCCTCCGGGAAGCCGAACACCTGCTCCCCGAGGCCAATTAGGGCCGTCCTCGGGTCTTCTCGTGACGCAAACCGTGTCATTTGAGGCTCAAGGCTACCTTCTTGAGCCTCAGACTTCGACTTTCCAACGCTGGAGAGTAAGCCTTCGCACGGCGCCTACTTGTGGGCCCCGTCCGGAAACGCGTTCACCCGAGGTGTCCTAAAGTGCGCCGTTACTACGTCGCCCACTTTATTAGGGCACTTTCGAGGACTCCGCGCCTCGGCTTGGACTTACAAAACTCGGTCTTTGAGCCTCGGCGCTGTTGACGAAGTTGTGGTCCTTGGAAAGTTGTTGCATCTGTTGTCGTGCGAGCTACATTTCGAGTAGGAAACGCCTACGTAGTGCGCAGCTGAGGAATTCCTCGTTCGGAAATTCCTAGTATGTTTGGCTATTTACGGGCTTGCTTCTTGCATGCAATTCTCTTAGATAGATCTGCAGCTACTCCTGCTGCTTCTTGATGATTCATATGATAGAAATCCTTAGGAAAAAGGATTAGATTGGACAACTTTTGCTAGAAGATAGGATCAGTTAATCTGTGTCTTGGCCTTAAATTCTCGTAGATGGTGCAACTAAGTAGAGGCCATTGTGGGTCGTTAGGAGGATTCTGGGGGTGGGGGGGGTTATTAAGAGAAGGGGCACTACTTCGGTCATACTTCGAATTTTTCTTGTTTTTAGGCATATTTTATTCTTTGTTCACATAATTGGTCAGCGTCACTCAACTTTCGGGCGAAACGCTTCAGAACAGCCGACCCGTTTCTGCTTCCTTCCGTCACCATGTCCTTTACCCGGGAAGCCCCGATTGACCTCTATGACTGACGACTTCCCCATGTCGACCTGCGGAAACAATTTGGGAAAAGTTGTCCTTGCCCCTAAGTTCTCGTAGTGTCAGTTCTTACCTTACCAAAATATGATTTTCTAAGCTTTTTGGATCCTGATTCTGTGGTCGCTGTAGGGACTGTCAGCCTCACGGAGGACGAGAAAGGGTACCTGAAAAGTGGCGAGCGCTGTGTTCATGTTAATGCTTCGGTGTGGTCGTGAAACATATCATTCGTGGACTCGTGCCAAAATCAAATTACCCTGTCTCAGGCGAACACCTCCGCCATTCGGCCTCACGGCGAATACGGTACTGCGAACGGCTTCGGCGGCGGGACGACCTCCTTGGCGGTCGTCGAGCTCCGCGGCGATGAAAAGAAGACGAGCTACCGTAGTCGCCCGGCAACGGTGCACCGTAAGCATACTGGCCTTTTTCCAGCACACTCCCTGATTTAGGCACGCGGCGAGTAGTCCCTTCGTTTCCACCGTTCCCCGAAAGTGGCGACGACTCTTCTTGTCGCCTGGTGAGCATCGCCGACGAGTATTCGACCTTCTGTGGTGTGCGTCTTCCCAACGAGCTCTTGGTGACGGCCTTCTGCGGCGGCCAGCTCATCGTCACCGCGCTCTCCCTGCTCCAGCACGTTGTCTCCGTGCTTCACTTCAATCAGGTACCCTTCAAGGAGGCAAGAAGGAGACGATACTGCGTTCTGTAGATCTTCCACTGCTCCTTCAACGCTACGGTGCCACAGACCGGCGCCTATGCCGAGTTCCTCAGCAACGATCTCATCATCTTCGACTTCGGCCTCTTCCACGAGTTGATCCAGGTGAGGGATCTTTCCCCATATCAGACTCGCTCTGATCTAATTGTTAGCTGGCTGAAGTAAGCCCACAGGTCCTCAAAATATGGGTCACCTGGGCCCCCTCCTCTTATTCACCCCTTTGACCCTTATCCTCTTCCAGGTGCAAGAATGCATCGCGAACTACTTGGACGGCGGCTACATGCGGTGCCTGTGGTGCGTGGGCCAGCTCCTCGCTCTCCTCGTCACGCTCTTCTCCTGCGTGTGCCTCCGTCGACCGCACCCCTACCTCTTCTGGCCGATCCTGGTCATGCAGAACGCCTACTGTTTCGGCCTGGTAATCTTGACCATCGCCACGGCGGACAAGCTCCTGCTGAGTATCCTGCACCCGGTGGACGGGCACCTGTCCCTCCTCATCGGGGTCTTCTTCGCTGGCACGTGCTCAAACCACCTCTTCAACTACGTCCTCTGGCACTTCTACTGGCACCGCGAGTTCCTACACACCCACCCGGAACCCGTGTGGACCTAGCCCTCCTTAGGAGTTCTTCTTGTGTTACAAGGAAAAGAACTGGGCAAACCGTGTCGGTGAAGCCTTCTTGAACCTAACCCCTCTTTTTTAACCCTTCTTTGATTGAGCCGCATTAATATATCCCCTGATCCTAAACGCCAGGGACATGTCCCTCCCCATTGTGATATTCGCATCTTAAGGGTCGGAAGCGAGGAGCGCCACGCACCGCTCTCCTACTTCCAAATAAACTTTTCTGTTTATCCCGAGTAAACCTCAGTTTACGTCAGAACTCCTAATTGACGTCTCTAAACGAATCAGAGAACATTTCTCTGCAGGTCAGAGCAGGAACGGGCACCTCTTTTACAGCAGTATGTTTCTGGAATGGAGAGAATGGCCGAAAACAAGCAGAAGCACGATGACTCTGGAGAATGAGATCAGATTGTTTCTGTTATCACAGATACATCAGAGAGCACCTATAATCGTCACTTCGCACGGTATACTTCAACGGTTGAGGGGGTCGCCAAAGGGTCAGGCTTCGCCAGAAGAGGGTCGCGAAGGAATACGAAGACTTCTTTAAATCGTTACAGATTTCCTTTGCATGACCACACTGAAGAACTGCACATAGTGATGCCGACTCGATGAAAAAATCCTATCGAGCCGAGTTTCGAGTTCACTATTTTTTCTTAAAATATTCGAGCAATGCAATGCGGTTATTCAATGCGCGTCAAAATTTTAGGACACCCCCCCCCCTTCATTTTCATTATAACCAACTTTCTGAGCGTTTTGAGGTAAATGACTATTACCACGTTAAAAAGCATGCAAAAAAACATGGATACAAAGAAAAAACAAAAATCACTAAGAAAAAAGTATTCGGCCCGAAGAAATTCGAAGGTACGTCAAAATTTTAGGACACCCTCCTTGATTCGCTACTTGCAGCCGTTTTCTCTTTTTTTCGAGCGAGCAGTAGTAAGAGGATAAGCTTATTTTGGGAGTTTTCAGCCGATTTTCCTTTTGATATCTGCATTTTTTTGGTTAAAAAACACAGATTACTGGTCTAGTCCAGTTTTGTCGAAATTTAATTTTTTAGTGCCCAATTGTGGCCCAATATGTAATCCAGGGCCAAGGAATTCGAGACCTGCCGGCTAAATTTGCTCTTAAGTGACTCAGAAATGGATTTACGCTTGGAATCTTTGTTTTACCTTCTTTATCAGCTCCTTTGCACAGGAATTCACTAAAAATTTCCTCGATTTGGTGTGATTCTCCCGGGATTTCCGTTTTTCCGAGATTTCCGAAAATTCTCCCGGGATTTCCGAAAATCGGCCAGAACTCCCTCAATAAGCTTATCCTCCTAATACTGCTCGAAAAAAGTAGAGAAAACGGCTAAAAGTAGCGAATCATAGGGGGTGTCCTATAGTTTTAACGCATACTGTACTGGAAAAAAAGCAAATTACTTGAGTAAAATACTCGAATATGCGACTCAAGTCGTGCCTCATTTTCTGAGAAACCCATGGAATAGAGTATCGAGTTGACCTTACTCGACTCGATCGACATCACTGGTACATATACCCATAAATTTGAATTTTGGGTTTCTGTTGTTTCTTGTCGGGAGTCGGAACGGTGAAAGGATCATGGCTGGTCCTGTGCATGTGCCTGGGAGGACGTGTCATAGGTCGGCAGCTCGAGGAACAAGGAGCAACATGGTTGACACCCTCCCCCCCCCCCACCTGGGGCCCGGAGGGCCCGAAAAATTTTTCATAACCTAAGGACGCTTGGCGCTTGGTATGATCGCTTGGCGGGCTCCTTTCTCCATATGTTTCTATGGTCGCGCTCTGCGGAACAGAACCTGCTATTATTTGATACCCCCCAGGGGGTATTTCTGCACGAAATCTGCAAAAAAAAAAACAGAAAAACTGCAGAAATAGCCCACATTTTTTGCGCCCGCTTTCCACTGAACCCCCCCCCCCCTTTTATGTAAAACACCGTGCTCGACAACGTGGAAAACATTCCGACTCCATCCGAGACCCCCTACCCACTTGCCATGTTCCTCCTTGTTCCTCGAGCTGCCAGGGGGTCCTCTCATGAGGATGGTCCCGACACGATTACCCTGCGCGAAGGATCGAACGCCGAAAGACCGTACCCTCCCTCCCCCCAATTCGACGTTCTGTTCCCGCTCCTGCCGATGTATGGGACGTGTGCAACGACATGAAGAATGATCTACAGGTGTCGCCGAAGTTTGTTTGCACACAGGACAGAGGATTTATTGAGCAACTCAGTTTCAAGAAAAGTACTCCCCCATGACCGCGTCCACCTCTTCGTAAAACTTCCTTCTGGCGTCTTCAAAGCGGCAACGCTCTTCGTTGGGCAACGTTTGCAGAGTCTTTCCGTGCTTCCTCCAAAGGTGATGATAAGGCATCGATATCACGCGCCCCGAATATCCGCAGCCGGCGAATGGACAGCAAAACGTGGCCATCAGGTGGTCTCCCACGTGGTCTCTTCTTTGAAGAAGTGTCAGCATTTTCTTTCCACACTTCTTGCAGCACGGGTTCTTTTCATCTTTTTGTTGTACTTTGGGAAAGTAGTCCCCAATAACGGCGTCCACGTCTTCATTGAACTTCATCCTCGACTCTTCAAATCGGTCTCGTTCTTCTTTGGTCAGCTTGGCGAGGCTCCTTCCGTGAATTTTCTTAAGATGGTCAATGATCGTTCGCACAGGTCCAGCACGTTCGCAGTCGCGTAAAGGACACGGGATGTCCATGTTGCAGTGGACGCCCACGTGGTCTCTCCTGAGCTGAAGGTCAACACATAACTTGCCACATTTCTTGCAGGACGGGTTCAGTTGCTTTCTTGTAAAGGCTTCAGAGGAGATCAGGCTGCTTGGAGGGAAGTACTTGCTCTCGAATTCTCTCGCTTTTCGGTTGTTCTTGTCTTGCTGCTTTTGAAACTTGGCGTATGCTCCGGGTGGAAGGGAGCTCCTGGTCATAGCATGTGTCCTTTTCAAGTGTAGTGACAAAATATTCATGGCTATCCTCGCAGAACACCCTTTGACAGGGCAGGGGACCTTCAGTTCTTCGTGAAGCTGAATGTGTTGTCGACGTTTGTCCCAGCTTCCCCTGATCGTTCTTTCGCAAACGGCGCACTAAAAAAATAGGGCGTGAAAAGAATCGAAATCAAGTCTTACCTTCCACATCGACAACCTTTCGCATTTCACACCGTCCGGAGTCGAGTGGTCACCTTCTTGTTCTGTTCCTAAAGCAGCCGATTGGTTCTTGGAACACTCTGGTTTGGGGTTGTCCGATCGTGATGCTTCGGTGATTCCATCGTTATCTACATCGTCTTCCCCCGCAGAACTGACCGCTTCTTCGTCTGGAGCGATTTGACGGTTCTCGGAAACCATGGCGCCTTCGTCCTCATCGTCGCCACTCTCCTCCGCCGATGACCATCCTTCCCTCTCTGCGAACTTGTCAGAAACTTTCCCACAACTGGGGTGTTTTATCTCCTGAATTCCGATTATTGTAGAGAGGGTGTTAAGGTGTCTACATACGTCTTCTTTTGGGACGTTGACACTGCACGGATCCATGTCCATGATGTCTTCTTCTTGGAGATCGATTTCCTCCTCGGAACTGACGGGGGTCTCCTCATCTTCTTCATCCCTCTCCACAAATGGAGAAAACGGAGTTGTAGTGGGAAGATCGGTTCTGCAAGGCGGACTCGTTGATGGAAGAACAATCTCGTTGAGCAAGACTACCACATTCAACGAACCTCGAGAGAGTGCTCTTCGCGGCTAGGGTCCGCTTGGATCGTTTCAGCACATGCAGGCTTCGTTCAAGGACGCTTCCAGATTTGGCCGATGGAGCTTCAGCTGCGAAAAACGGCCTCATGGTCGACGCAAGTTGTCTAAACGGCTAAAGCGAAGTTCACGCGAAGTTTTGTGGTTCACGCGACGTAGCAAACACTACAATAAAGAATAAGGAGCGGGATAGAGGCAAGATCGGAAAGAAATTAAGTTAAAAACCTCGTTCGAAAACGACGTGGGTGGCCTTCTCACAATAAAGAGGCGATACTGCATGTCGCGAAACGCGACTTTGTTACACACGAGAACGCTTCACACCCGAGGATCAGGCTAAAATGCGCCAGGATCAAGTGCAAACCAATGCTGTACCGTAACGGCAATGCAAACCAGACTAAAAGGCTGCCGAATCAGATCCCAAATCAGTACCCGAAGCTGCGCGACGGAGATCAGTCGCCTGCTAAATTCCTAAGGTATTACGCGTATCACGATAAAGGTTTAATTACCCAAGTAGTTTGAGGTTGACAACTCGATTTGGGAAGAGAGCCAAAAGTCCCGCGTGGCATAAGAGCAAGCCGACAACCTACGCCGGCCACTCCAAGTAGCCCGACCACCATCGTCGGAATCCAGAGAGCACCTACAGTCAAAACGCAAACGATGTTGCAGTACTCCCGCACGGAACACGGAGTGACTGATAACGTTCCACCGTTCGGACATCTGGACATTTCAGTGTTCGGTGCTGATCAGGGGTGTGCGGAATTCCGACTTCCGGAAATTCCGGTTTTTTTGGGCTTCCGACTTCCGTGTTCCGACTTCCGAAAATCTAAGGCCACTTCCGACTTCCGAATTCGGAAGTAATGGCCGAAAATCCGGAACGGAAGTTAAATTTTTAAACTGCATGCTACATGTTTTATGCTCCATTATACACGTTATTTACAGCTTTTTTGCCATCGTTTTGGCGCTACATTTACAGGAATTTTGTGATCTAATCCAGCTGGACAGAATTGGTTTTGCAGCAGATTAGAGAAAACATTAGACCGCTGTGACGTCCAAATTTACTTCTAAATCCGTGCTACACCCTGTCTTATACAAAAGTGGTAGCTTTTTTGCATGTAAAGCGGAGAGTAAAAACACATCGCTTGATCCACAAGTTTCCGACTTCCGAATTCGGAAGTAAAAATTTTAACTTCCGCACACCCCTGGTGCTGATTTAACGCCATACATTAGAAGTTGAATAGGACATTATGCTTCCAATCGCTTCGCAAAGAGCTCTTCTTATAGGAAATCGAAAATTGAAAACGAAAATGTCTTTGAATAGAAAATTGCTTCGCATTTTCATTTTTGGCCGTTTTACGCAAATCCCCTTTTCAAATTTTTAAACCAGTTGCTGGCGAACAGAATGAACACAAAATCGCCCCGAATACTTCTGCATTCACAGAGTTTTATCGAAATGAATGTAGTGAATGTTCGTGAGCAAATGACCAAATTTTTCTCGTTTTCCTGGGATTTTTTCTGTAGAACACAGCAAGCGAACATGTCCCACCTGCAATAAGGAGAGGCGTGATGTCGCTTACCATTTTCCCGAAGAGCAAACGCATCTTCTTCTTGCAATTAACCAGCCCAAAGACGAGATACCTCTAGTCGGCATGAACAAGAAGTACATGCAATTTCTTTGTCACAGTTGGAGGGCACTGGCAGCGTTGGAACATCAGCCCATCCCTGGCCACTATGTATGCTGGGTTAATCCAGGAAACAGATGGGTGATACAAGACGACAACGGCGACCCCAAACGAAAAACAGCATTTGCCTTTTTCCTGTCCTTGAAGATATAAGATATAGAAGATAGGTCCCAAAGCATCGTAGACACCATAAAAAGCAAAACCCGCCTGCCCGTCGGGCTAATTGATCAGATGATATCCGTTCGCACGATCATCACAGAATTGAACAAGGAAGAGAAAGTAACAATCATAAACTGCCTCAGCAAGCAATTACGAAGCGGACGAACACGCAGACTCACTGGACGGACTTTAACTTTAACTTTATTTCCTGACTGAGTGCACAACAAGCGAGAAAGTACAATAGACACACAAGATTTGCAAAGCAGACTTCATTCCTTGGTGGTCTCTGGATCGAGTCGGTCTATGGTGGTGCTGCTCTTCTGGGAGTTCCGAGGCGTCCCTATTCCGTTGCTTGATCGCTGGCGACATCCTTGTAGAAGGGAGTTGGTGGCGATGAGGCGTCGAAACTCGTAATCCCGCTGCTGCTGGCCAAACCATCTTCGGAGCTCGGTAGCGACTTTGACGTGGAGGTTGAAGTTGCAGGGCTGCCGGTGTAGTCGCGACGTCTTCTTCTTGTTGGCGGCGTTGGAACTACGGCATCCCTGGGGTTCCATTCCTTCTAGGAGCCGGGGCAATCATTTGATTGGCGGAGAATGGAAGGTCGACCGCTAACTCAGAGAGCAGCGGAGCGACCCGACCAAGTGATTGTCTTTGAGAAACTGGAGTCGAGGAAGAAGAGAAAGGGCTTTTTTGGTTCAACGAATTAGTTATAATTGTTTACTTTGTTAGTTGTAAGTACAGTTGCCGTCACACTTCGAGAGATCTTGAAGAGGGACACTAGGCACGTGGTGGATCTGCGAAAACTGATGTTCTTGTGCTCTTGTGGGCTTGGAAAATCTGCTGAGCAATTTGTCATTGAATGTTAACTCGCATTTTCGGTTAAAATTGACGATGATCGAACGCCGATTGCTCTCTCACTTTCAGGGTGAACTACCAAAACGGGAATCAAGTCGTTCCCCATTTGGACTTGATGCACGAGCAGCAAGAAAAGAAAGTACACCTGGTTAAAGCTCTGGAAGCGACGACAAAACTCAGCAAACGAACAAGTCACACCTACAGCAAGGAGCGAAGGCGTAATGTCACTCTGTCCCCGAGCTCTGTCTCACCGGTTTTGTACAACTTTGTAGGCAAATAAAGCTTTAAATTTTACATCGGATCCCGGTGGAAATATGTAGTATTGGGCACTCTGTGTATGAAGATGAAGATGCATGAAGAATCTGTACGTCAACGTTCGCCATTGTGTGCAGAACAAGGACGCTTTGTATCAAGAAAAAGCTAAGGAAAAAAAGTCCTGCTCCAGAAGAAGAAATCGACGCTTCGAAGAAGGATACCATACACGCGAACGAGGACGCTCGCTTAAAGATAGGGGGTAAGGTGTAATGTAGATGCCGGTAGCATCTACAGTCGATCACTTAACTTTCAGACGTTTAGATAACCCAACCAGGCAGACAGGCACGATCATGGCTTTTGCAGGATTGAATGGAATGTTGTGACAAAATAAAGGTTCTTTCTAACTGTTCCCCGTGTCTTGTTGCCTACACTGTGAGCCGCATGTTGGCTTCCCCCGCACTTGGGACTCCCATGCAGATAGTACATTTGCATAGGGTTGGCCCGAACCCGAACCCGAACCGAACCGAACCGACCGTCGGTCGACTTTTTGGGTTCGGTTCGGTTCGGGTTCGGTTCGGTTCGAAAAAAATTGGGTTCGGTTCGAGTTCGGTTCGGTT
>JADLIF010001403.1:0-72356 GCA_016648015.1 Steinernema khuongi
CGAATAAGGCCATGAAACACATTTCCTTAAATTGTAAGCTTTTTTCTGAAACTGTAACTTTTCGTTTTTCTGAAACTGTAGCATCAGTTTTCTGAAACTGTAGTTTTTCTGAAAGTGTAATGTAATCCTTAAGCATCACTTGCATAAATATCACATCACTAAACATTCAAAATATGACTGTGCCACTACTAGCAGTAACTTCTGCACTTGGCTTCGGCAAACCTCTTTCCGCTTAGGCTTTCTGCCATTCCTGATGCTCAGCTATCTAAGTTTGCACCCGCGAACCTCTTTCGGCTTAGGCCTACTTTAGACCTGATGCTCAGCTAATCAAGTTTGCATCCGCGAACCTCTTTAGGTCCCGGCTTTACGAAGGGCCTTCTATGTGTCGACCTGCGGACTTCGGTTTCAGCAGATTGGCAGCAGGTTTGAGGTTTTGACCTGCGGAACTACAATCGGGTTAGGCCTAGTCAGATTACTCATGTTTTTTTTCACTCAGCGTCCTGTCAGTTCTTACGCATAAACAATCTAGTTAAAACGATGAGAGAAAACGGCGACAAAACGCCATGAGCCACATTTCTTTAAATTGTAAGCTTTTTTCTGAAACTGTAACTTTTCGCTTTTCTGAAACTGTAGCATCAGTTTTCTGAAACTGTAGTTTTTCTGAAAGTGTAATGTAATCCTGCGTGAGGTATTCTCCGAGGGCGCTTTTCGTGTTGTAGAAGCCTGGAGTGTTTGTTTCTCAACAGAGACAAGGGCGGTAGTATGTAACTTACGCCAAAATTTCGACAGCCCTTGTCTCCATATGCAATCCAGAACCAAAGATCGAGACTCGACTCAAAAGTCGAGCCGAATTAAGGCTTGACTTTAGGCTCCGCTGAGAAATCGAGCCTCCGTGCCTCAAGTCCCCAATCCCGAGCCGACATAAGGAAGGCTTCAAAAGTACACTTACCTGACTTCTCAGGACCTATCTGCAGTCTTTATGGTGTCACGGCGCTTTTTTAACCGAGAAACTGCTAATTGGAACTTGTTTCGTTGAGAATTAGAAAATCAGCCGGCTCGGAAGTTGTTTTGCACCGAGTCGGGATCTCTGGCCAGAATCAATTTAGTAGAAGACAGGAAACAACAGAAAATTCAATCCGTTGCATGTTCTGACACCTGCAGAACCAAGATTTCCTTTCCCGCTGGCTGGAAATTCGATTAATAAATTCGCGTCCGAATTGGAACGAATGCATTCTTGATCGTCCGCTCTCCCCTATCCATCTCCTTCCCATCGAGTGACATCACTCAAGACGGTAGAGGTGGACAATCATGGAAGTACCAAATTACATCTCCCACTCCACCATCTCATTTTCACTGAATAATCTCCCTCTCTCGTCCACTCCGGAGTTCGTCGTGAACAATGGCCGAAGCGCGCGCCGAATTAATCGAGGCACTTGACACCGTGGGCACGTTCCCGCCTCAACGAAACCACAGCACGACCCAGCGTGACCCTTTGCGCGTCGCGCGAACCCTTTGGAGCGACTAGGATATCGCCTTTAGGGGAGCCGTTCGCCCTCCGACCGAAAAAGTGGGACGCGTCGCCGCTCTGCGGAGAACGATTGCGGTTTCTCCTAACGACACTGTCACCAATTTGCGGATTTGGACTCCACCATGTCAAATCCTTTCCCGAAGTTCGACCGCTACTCCGAGCAGCTTCCCGGGGACGAGCGCATCCACCAGAATGTGGTCCACTCAGGTAGTTAGTGCTTCTTTTAGTATTAATATAACTAGCCGTTTCGCCACCCTGACGGGTGTCTTACTGATAGTCTTACTTGCAACACCTCAGTCACCATTTCAAATCCCCCATACGGCCTTTTTGTGGGAGAACCTTCTTATATGTTTGCCTCAAATCCTGTCAAAGCTGAGGCACTTTTAAGCGGGCACTGTAGGTGGATAAAAAATGAAATAACGAATGTTTTGTGCACTTCAACGTTTAAATTTAACCCCTGTTTGTCATGTCCTACGCTTTCACATGAAAACAAGGATTACTGGAGATCATGAGATCATTCTTAAGAGGTTCCTTTTAGAAGACCTCATTATATTGCCTTTTAACAGTAGAGAAGGATTCATGTACGCATTTAAATACATCTGAATCTATGTACAAATTCATTAGCTTCCCGTATACCCAAATCCACAATCACCGCCTGTTCTAGAACTCCTGAAGACGCCCCCAAACAGCGATGTGACCACCATGTTCGAACTCCTCCGCCGCGGCGTCAGCCTGACCCTAAACGGAGAGTGCGTAGGAGAACAAGTGGACGGCGTCTACGAGTGGACGCGTTACCAAACAGTAGTGGACGAGGCCGAGCAAGTGGGGTCGGCGCTGCTCCAGCTAGGCCTCAAGCCGGGCCAGGACACTCGTGTGGGCATCGCAGCTCTCAATTGCCGCGAGTACTTCACGGCGATGCACGGGATCGCCTCCTTCTCGATGGTTCTGGTGCCTCTCTACCACAACTACAAGTTTGACGCTCTATGGTTTGCTCATATCCTACTTATTATTGATCTTTGTCGTGTTTAGCGAGATAATCAGCAGCTGTGAGATGGAGCTCGTCTTTTGTGACACAAATGCGCGCGCCAAGGAGTTCCTTGAGAACGCGGAAGCTCTTCCTACCCTCAAGAAGGTGGTTGTGATGAAGCCCGGGGAAAAGACAATCGGGGGAGAGGGTGGAATCGAGGTGATTGCCTGGGACGCTCTACTTCGTCTTGGAGGGGAGAATCCACGCGCTCCCCAACCTCCTAAGGCGGAGGACATCTACATCATCTGCCACACCTCAGGCACTACAGGTGGGTATGGGGTTAACAAGCCCTTTAAAAGCAGGGGTTCCAATCTCTAGTCCCTTCCAACCTTCTGAGTATCCTTTCAGGAACGCCTAAAGGTGTCCAGCTCAGCCACCGCGCTCTCCTGGCCTCCATGGGTGGCCTCTACGCCCAATGGTGCGTCGCGCCTCACAAGATGGTCTTCGACCACCACGACGTCTACCTCTCCTTCCTCTCGCTCGCCCACATCTACGAGCAGCTCATGGAAGCCTTCATGCTCTTTGTGGGTGGTCGCGTCGGCTTCTTCGGCGGTGACATCAAGAACCTCATTGGCGACATGCAGAAGCTGAAGCCCACCATGGTCTCTTTCGTGCCGAGAGTCCTCATCAAGTTCTACGACCAGATCCATCTCATGATCAGTCAGGGCTGTTGCCTGAAGCGGTTCCTCTTCAATCATGCGGTGAAGGCGAAGCTCCAGAATCTCTCGAGGGGAAATCTCAGCTTTGACACTATCTGGGACAGGATGGTCTTCAAGAAGCTCCACGCCATGTTTGGTGGGAATCTGAGGCTTATCACTACGGGAGGAGCACCTATCACTCCACAGGTGATGAACTTCTCCCGGGTGGCCTACGGGTGTCCGCTCTTCGAGGGTTACGGTCAGACGGAGTGCTCCGCCGCCGGAACCCTCTCGCTTCCGTTCGACACGGAACCTGGACATGTAGGAGGACCAGCTCCTTGGGCTCAGGTATGTCCGAAAATGGGATAACCCGGAATTCATGAACAAGATTTAGGTGAAGTTGATCGACGTTCCTGAACTCGGCTACTTCTCCGGCGAAGACCGAGGAGAAGTGTGCTTCCGGGGCGCGGGCCTCATGACCAACTACTACAACGAGCCGGCGCTGACCAAGGAGGCCGTCGACGAGGACGGGTGGCTCCACACGGGGGACATTGGGATGTGGCTTCCCAACGGCGCTCTCAGAATCATCGACAGGAAGAAGCACTTCTTCAAGCTGGCGCAGGGCGACTTCGTCTCTCCGGAACAGGTCGAGAACGTCTATGTGCAGCATCCACTTGTCAACCAGGTGCGTTAAATTTGAGATAGGGTTCGGTTCAGGGTGGTCCAAGACGAGGAAGAAGTCGATGTTCCCATTGCAACGACTATTTCCAGATCTTCGTCGACGGACTACGGACAGAAACGTACCTTGTCGCCATCGCCGTCGTCTCTCTCCAGCACATCCACCAGCTCCTTTCTCAGAAACAGGTTCCCTCAAGGCCCCCATCTCCTCTCAAAAAGCCTTACAGATGAACTACACCGCCGAAGAGGACATTCTTGGCAGTGCAGCCGTAAGAAACCTCGTCATCGAGGAGCTCCGCCGCTTCGGCACTTCCAAGGGGCTCAACAGCCTTGAGCAGATTAAGAACATCGCCCTGGTCACCGAGGAGTTCACAGCGGAGAATGGGCTTCTGACGCCGACGCTAAAGATCCGGAGACATCAGATGAAGCGGCTCTACGAGAAGACGATTGCGCGACTCTACACTGAAGGGGCGCTGTGCTGATAGGGGTGTTCTTGTTGGAATTGGGCTAATAATAAACTACAGTAACCGATAATACAGTGCAGTAGCACAGGGGGCTTACCCAGAACCACAATCTATACTCATGTCCGATTCATTTTAATAAATTACAGTAACCGGGCACGACAATGTTGATGTACCAAATTAAGAGGTAGTAGAATTGAAAGCCACAGTAACCTCTAGCCGTCACTTCTCCTTGTTCCGTCTTTGCTCTCTGACAAGATGGACGTAGTAGAGAAGGCCGACCCAACCGAAGACGACCAGAAGGCCAATAAGCAACCCGAACAGGAAGAAGGCCCCGAGGAAGCCGTAAAGAAACGCTACCGAGCAGAGGTAGGAGAGCGACTGGAAGTTTGTGTAGTCCTCGTAGGGCTAGAAAGAGGTGAAGGAGGGTAATCTGCTAATAATTACCATTTTCTGCTGGGTTCTTTCCGTGTTGTTCTTTTCTTTATTGGGTGACGATGATGAAATCAGGTTTCGAGACTGGACGAAGCTGGCGGATGAACATGGTGGGGGTCCAAGACGATTTGTCTGACAACGTAGAAGTGAAGAATGGGAGTCGGGAGATGTGCGGCGCTTAAAAACCCTATGTTAAAACCCTACGTAAAAGCAGAGTTTTACGTTTTACGCTCTGCTTTACGATCTTTAAGCCGATTTTAAAGTGGTCATAAAATCTTGTCGAGTTACTTACAAGGAACATCAGAAAGTAGAGAATGCTCCACAGCTACAGTGGGAAATTGTATGTAAAATTATTTATCTGCTTGGTATTTTGAATGACCAATCTTGTCCTTAAACTCCACTGGGAGTGTCACGTCAATCAGTATTTTATGCATTACTAATGTTTTTGAGATTTGTTTATATTTACCCCAAAACCAGGTCCCTTGTTTATCTTGCCTAGCAGTTCAATGACCAAGGACTGCCATAAGGCTCAAAACAACATATATTTTTCATCATTCCACAGACAGTTTTTGATGGAATGTTTATTTTTAGCATTGATTTCTCCAGAGAAATCAATGACCAACATTGGTCTGGTGAAAGTGGCAACGAATCTGTGACCTACACTGTTCATTGCAGAACTCTGGTGAATAGAAGTGGAAGCCACTGTGGTGTGGTGACGGCAGCTGGACAGCCTAGTAAACCCTCGCTAAGGATAAGTCATATGACACAAAACAAACCTTAAAAGGGGCGACAACGAAGTGAAAAAAGCACCTCTTTGTGAGATCATTGTTGAACAAGTAGGGCGACAGGAATAGGAGACTTCTTGGGCAGCTGGGCCCTCGGACGCTTTTGAAAAAAATAAATGCGCTTGTTTTCCTACCAGCAGCGCAATCGATCGGCCAGCCGATCGACGGTGGGGCGCGTTATCGGCAACGTGCGGAGTTGAACGGAAAGCGGAGGACCTATTACCGCGCCTTGCACGACTTTTTGCAGAAGGAGTAAACAAGTCGAGCTGTCCGTGACTTGTGGCCTGTGGGCTACACGGAGGAAGAAGCTTTTAGGCATCCTGGCATGCTTGTCAAAACATCCTTGAGAGGAATCAGCGTTCCCGGAAGGAACTACTTACCTCGTGTGAATTACAAATGCGTCCTAAGGTGTGCACTTGTACTTGTGGTGTAAGGAAACATTGCCCCCTTGCTTCCAACCAAAGACCGGGAACCGTCTTACGGTGATTTAACGATTAAAGCAAGATGTTTTGCCCGTCTTCGACGCTTATGAATCATATGTTATGTTATGTCTCGTCGATAACAGATTCCTTCCTTCCCACAAACAATCTTGTCTCGAGCGCCGGGAAACCCCCTTCCCCGCACAGCTGGAAAGCTAAGAGCGAGAATCGATTGAAAACATGGAGGGCGCTCAGAACATGATTAATGCCTGGAAACATCTGCTCTGCATAGCTTATGCCATCCATCCTATGGGCGTTTAGTTACGCTTTGTTCGAGGCAGAACTCTCAGTAGACCCTCGAATTATCAAGTGACGAGGCACTGGAGTGTGAAACGATAGATGGAGTTCGTATAGCAATAAAATGACATCGTACATGGCTTATATTCTTCTTGTAAAGTAATAAAGCAGTTTCTCCATGGAAATCATACGTGTACATGAATTATGTATGTGTACGGGCCCGTTAAGCTTACAAGCAACTCAAGCACACCATGTCTTCTATGTAGGTTTTAGATCTATCTATTGCATATAGCCTTGCTTAAGCTTAGACCCCCCCTTCATCATGCCTTCTTTCCTCCTCTTTGCATCGCTCATTCACATCTTAAGCATGTAAAGCCCATGGGAATACTACCATTGATTTTTGATCTCACTTGCCTTTCCCTTCTTCACCCCAAATATATTAGATGTGCACCCCCACCGAATCTTATTGCGATGGAACGTTAATCATCTCACGCCTCATTTTTTTTCTTCAAAAGCGCGCATCGAGGGACGTCGGCTGATGTAAACAAACACTGCAGCTCGCGAGCGGGGAATCCCCATCGTCCCACGCAGCGAGCGGACAACGAGCAATAAAGAACTGAAGTGTGATGTGTGGAGTGTGATGTGTGGAGTGTGATGTCCGAGGGACCGCTGACCTGTCAAGACCTCCTTTGACTCCCCTGTCCCTCGTCGTCTCTGGGAAGCCCTTGTCCCTCAGCCCATGAACACACTGTTATTGCATGCATCAAGACAAAATCTAACGTTGATACAACGTAGTAATCACTCCAAGTTGACCCTTTATGTGATAAAGGCGTCGTCGGCGAGAGCGAGGAGTTTCAGAGTCAGAAGATGGAACCCTCGAGGCTCTTCTCTGACTTCGAAACCTCACTCTCGGCACCGACGCCACCTGAGATTCTTGTTTTCTCCACCCGTTTCGTCATGTCCACTCCTAACAAAGTGGATGAGACCATCTTCGCCTGAATGCCGACCGTAATCATGTACAGCTTGGTCAGAATCCTGAAAAGGAGCAATCAGCACTCTGGATCTTCCTCGCGAATCCTACCAGGCTCCTATAAGAATCTGCACCGCCCGTATGGCGTAGAAGTACTTCATTGCCATCCGGTCGAACTCCGCATCCTTCCGACGCTCTTCGGCCTTCTCGAACTCCTCGTAGGTACCGTACTCTTGGTCACCGCTCTTGAACGTCTTGTCGAAGCACCAGATTCCGGAGAAGCCGCCGGCCATGAATCCGCGCGTCAGTTCTACGTCGTCCATCTCTCGGCCCTGCCAGGTCCCATTCTTCGGTGCCACCACGAAGACATGCGCGTCGTAGTCCCGACGCTTCGTCTTGTCCTTGAGCACTTCGTAGGCGTCACTGATCTCGACGAACTTCAGCGCCTCCGTCGATCCATGAGAAGCTCCAGTCTTGTCAGGGTGGTGCTGTAAGAAAGGGATTACGGTAAGAAGGGTACAGTAGCCGGGAGATACCTCGATGGCCAGTTTGTAGTAGGCTTGTTTGATTTGATCCTCCGTGGCTATGGGCTTCACGCCTAGGGTGTCGTAGAGTGTGGAGTGCGGCCTCAGGAGTGTGGCCGAGTTGGAGAAGCAGCGCCGTCCGAAGAAGCCGATGGTAGACATAACTGACAGGCACGATTAGGGAACACGGTTCAAGACTCAAGAAAGGCGCAAAGAAGCGGCGCTAGGGACAGCGAACGAGCTTCCTAACTGAATGCGTCGGACATTGTTCGGATCTTATCTGCGGAGGCAACGCCCAGAACCGGACAGTCGCAAGAAGGATCGAAGAGCTGAAAGGTGATTACGTCGCGGAGGTCGCAAGACGGTGCCATAGGAGGGGGATGCCCCCACTCCCAAAACACCAGTTACGACACATCAAAACAGGCCAATCGATATGAGCACGAAGATGTAATCAGCACTTCTGTCGTGTGCCAACACTGGCTGGAAGCTGAAGGAGCGGAGTCCGCAAAAATCGATAATCAAATTGCCATGCCTTCTTGAAGGACGACCTCTAAAAATCAGAGAGGGGTTGTGGGGAAGCCGCTGTCCCCTAAATCCAGTGTTCAAAGACCGCCGAAAACACACAGTGGGCGTACCGCCCGATTCGTGACACGAGCACGCCCCTCCTCGCCAATGCAGTCAATTATGTATAGGCTCATACTTCGCATATGCAAAACAGGAAGTGAGGGAATGACCCTCCACTAATGCACATATCCACTCGATCCATGGTGTAGAGTTTCGTTTAGCTACAAGAACACCATAATTGGGCTGTCCTCGGAAAGAACTAACCTCTCGTCGGGACGCCTTGTGCTGTCCTCGGGGGCGTCGAAACCCCACTCGGGCCCATTCTTTGTGTCCATATTGTTGGTGTTGTCGACGTTAACAGGCCTCACGTCGGGTACGGCTTGCCTTTTGAAGTAATCGATCTTCCCCCGGATGTCCTTAGCGACCGCATCGTTCTTGCTGAACAGATTATGACTCCTTGGAAAGAACGGGAGAACTTACAGAGGACCACAGAAGAGTTGATAGAAGAGGACTACTCCTAATAGCGAGAGATAAGCCCGGAAGACGAGCTTGACCGTAGCGTCACTGAATCCGAAATCTGGATAGTATCGTGAATCCTTCATATCTTCTTCCCTTTTCCCCATGCTTTCACGAACCTAGAAGAAGGTGAATATAAATTTAAGACGCTTAGTATGGATATACCAACCTCATTGAACAGCTTACGGTGCCTTTCGTAGGCCTTATCAGTCCCCAAGTTTTTCACCTCGGCCTCCACTGTCTCTCGAATCTTCCTCAGCCGTTCTTCATACTCCTTCCTGAAGTCGTGGGAATGTGCGAAAGACTAAACACAAGGAGTGCACGTGAACTTCACATGACAACGGCACCTCGGAAGTGTGCGCTCCACGGCTCCCGCCAAACGACTCATCATACGCTCGGCGCTTCCCCGAATCACTCAGCATTTCGTAGGCGACATTGATTTCACGTAGCCTAGCCGCAGCTCCAAGACGTCTTCCGGCGGTTGACGGATGATACTGGAAGAGAAATTATTGGTGTACGGTAGCAGGACATCAAGAATTTCGAAAGCCGAGCGCTTTTGTTTTCGAATAGATTGCTCTATTGATTGGAAACACAAAAAATTGGAATGTCGGAGATAAATCAGAAATTGGTCATAAAGCCGCTCGGCTTTACAACCCATCTGCTACCTAGAAAGTTATCAACCTACTTACCTTCTTGTACAGCTCAGCATAAGCCCTTTCAACGTCGATCCTTGATGCGTCCTTCTTTATACCGAGTACGTCATAGTATGTTCTAAACAGTGGAAGTGACTACGGTAGCCAATACAGTACTACCTTCTCAAGTTAGCCGAAAAATGGATCAGGCGCTGGAAGCTTCGGTTCATAATCTCTGAAAGAGATCATGTGTACCCGTAGTGGAGCGGTCAGTGGAACTCTCGTCATCTCTCGTCGTATTGCATCAGGCTTTCGTCATTAAAACAGAACACAGCTGAAATACCGTATAGCGCAATAGAAACACCGAAGACGCCAAGAACAGAAGTGAGTGAAAAGAGGTTTATCTTGCAATAATTCGATATTGTGGTAATATGAATATAGATAACAATAATACCCGATATAATACGTTTCACCATCGTCCACCGTTCTTCATTGTCGCCTTTCCCTAAAAAGAGGTATATGGAATACAAAGGTTAGTCCTCAATCATACGGTGCGGACTGCTGAAGGCGCGAAACGAATCCGGCTGCGATGAGTGCGGTAAAGCACGCAGCGTACGCGAAATTCTTGCTTCGGACGGCCCGGTCACGGTAGAGCTCCTCCTCAATGCCCCTTAGTTTCTGCTCGTCATCAGAAATCACTTGGTCCTCTTCAAGGATGATATCCAGCGGTATGGCCAAACAATCGTGGTCCTGTAGTGAAGGGTATATGCACAAGGACACTTTAAAGAGCGGCTTACGAAGGTCCCATCCGGACGACCGTCTCTGATATGCTCGTCGTAAGTTTCCCTAACTGCCTTGTGTCGGAGAACGTAGTATGCTTTTCTCTTCTCGCGATGGTCCAGGATACTGTCCAGGTTCATCACGTTTCCGCGAGAATAGTGGTTCTGAAATACTGACCTACAGTACATGTGGTAAAGGATGTATTGTACCTTTCTCAGATGTTTCAGGAAGGCTCGCTCTACTTCATAAGAGGAGACGTCCGGCGAAATGCCGAGAACGTCGTAGTAGGACCTGGCCGTTGAAGCACATCGCCTGTAAAGGAAAGGAATTAAGTAGGAGGCCTCTGGAAATGGAAACGAAGAAGTATCGGAAAGACCACTTTGGACTTTCCGATCTTAAAACGGCTTAAAGAACGAACCTTTGACAGCAGATGTGCCTCGTCGAAAGCAGCGACGACGCCTTTCTCAGGGACATAGCCAACTGAAGCGATTTTGAAATTATGCAGACGTCAGTAGAGAGCACAACGGAACGCCCGCTCGAGCACTGGAAGGACGGACGACTATTTATGAGGCTCGTCGCACCCACAAGAAGAGCACGTGTGGAGCAGCAGCACCCGCATTTGAACTCGGAAAAGGCTGATAAAGCGGAGTGACCTAGGAAGGTGGCGTGGTCTTGCAAACATCGCGCCACCGCGTGGCGATAAAAGATCAGCTGTTGCGAAGAGCGCACGAGTCCGCCCGCATCTTTCCGGTTTTATTGTAAATCAGAGAACAGAGCAGACCAAGAAGGCACGATGATGTCATACAGTACGTGTTAGAAATAAATATAAAATCTCCCCTATATGTCGGTCGCGACACAATACAAAAATCTAAAAAAATTGGTCAGTGGTGTCTTATCCACTCAGCACTAACCTACTCCGGCTAGTGAGTCCTCAGACGGTGCGTAGTGTCGATCCCTATAACAATAACATCCATAAATAGCCTTATCTACACTGTGCACATAAAGGGTAGTGTATCTTGATTCGCACCCAAAAACTATTCAGAGACACGCAAACACCTACCCTTATCGGTGAAGAACTCGGTCCGAATAAGCCGCTTGCGATTCCAGATTGACGGGGGTCGTGGATGGCACTGGCACTGCACCCATCATTTGGTTTATTTTTTCTTGTTGCTCTCTAGCAGCTTCTAGTCTCTGTCGCTCTTCCTTGTTGGCCAGCGACATGGAAGAACCGCTGAGAAGACAACACAGATAGACGATAAACAGGGCGTCGACTTACAACTGATAGTAACCCACTTGAAAGAGTGTGACGGCAAAGAAGGCTGCCATGTACAGCTTGAATATCTTGGCCAGGAAATCCCAGTTCACGGCCATGGAGTTCCGTGTGACTGTTCGCTTTCTTCCAAGGTCATCTGTGTAGGTGAAGGTGGTGCGTTGGTTTCCATCCTTGTCCGTGAAAGTTGTCTTCTCGTATGACCAGCCCGGCCCAGTACGGTAGAAAAAGGTCTTTCCTGGTCGGCGAGCTCCGCCGTATCGATTGCTGCCGAAGGGCCATTCTTGATCGAACTTTGCATTTCTCTGTGTGGCATCTTGATATTGCTTCCATATCTAGAAGCAGGTCTGATTAAAAATGACACCTAGGAGCAAAAATTGGCACGAAAGGTGGACTTTTTTTTTCGGCGAATTGCTATATGAAGCTGTGCTGTCCAGGCTAAGTAAACATCTTAAATTTTAGCATACGCATTTATATTAGCAAATTATCTTACCCTCATCATCTCATCATCGGTGTAGGTGCGTCTCCTATTGTAATTGGAATAGGCGTGATCTTGTGCGTACGACGAATAGGCACGCGAAGATATCTGAGCGTCATATATGCGCCTCTTCTCGGTATCCTTCAAAGTATCGTAGGCGTCGCTCAGCTCAACGAATTTCGAAGAACAAGAATTTCCAGGTGTTCCTTCTGTGACATCCGGGTGGTACTGTAACTCAGGAGTAGGTGGGCAACCCTCTTCTCGTGTGTACCTTTTTTGACAGCGTGTAGTAGGCATTCTTGATGTCCTTAGTTGTAGCTGTTCGGTCAACGCCCAGGATATCGTAGTAGGTCCTAAAACTACTCTAATTAACTGACAACACTCGAAATATACTCTCTACTTTTTCCAACTCGATGAGAGGGAGATGCATCGTCTGCCGATAATTGTAGAATACCCGTTCATGATCACTGCATCTGAAAACATTGAGATGCCAAAACTAAGCTGACGGGATAAAGCATTTCACGGAAGGAGTATCCGCCTCATTTTAAGCACATCAAGTAAGCGCAAACGCAAATAAAACTTTATGTGTAAACAACTACTTTTTGTCTTTTTCTTGTCAGCTAGAGGGTAAGGGCACGGGCCGGCTTGATTCCAGTTCCCTCTTCTTTCTTGATTGAAACCTAAGGAAGAAAATACAGTAACGCAAAGAGGAAAATTGACCGTACCCGATATAAACACCGTTTAAAGCCAGAAGGGAGGCCAATAGAAGTCCGACGGAGATAATAAAACGCTTCTGCTTCATCTCTCGCTTGATTTCATCATTTGGGTCGTAGAAATGTCCAGCCGGTTTTTGAGAAGGCCCAGAGTAATGTCGATTTCTCGCAAGTTGCAATCCTTTAACCTTGATCTTAGCTTCTCGAAATGACGGATTCGACCCCTAAAAGAACGTTGTAAAACAACTCTAAAAGTAAATTCCATACCTGCTCGTAGAACATACTGGCGGAGGCTTCACTGCTCCATCTAAGCTCTCTGTCGTACTCCTTGCGCAGCTTAGGACGTCGTAGAACATCGTATGCCGCCTTCAACTCCATGAACTTCTCAGTTTCGGACTTCTTGACGCCGCGATTCCCTTTCTCCTTCGCGGGCGAAAACGCATTCCCATCTGGATGCAGCTAAAACATGGGATGAAAAACGTCACGACTCTGAAAGCCTCACCTCATTGGTCTTCCGAACAAATGCCTTCTTGATCTCGTCACTTGAAGCGTCGCGTGCTACTTCCAGAATTTCATAATGATTCCTCTGTCTAAAAGGAGAGTCAATGTTCATAATGAGGTCGCGCTTTTCTTACCGTGGCAAGTAAGAAACGCTCCGAGCGAAAGTCAAAATCCCCCGCATCTCCGAAGCACTGTGGAGGCATCTCGCCGTCTCGGTACACGAAGGGAGTAGAAAAGCTTGAATTTGAGTACATCGTATGAGATGTATTGGTGGTCTCAAAACGCGTTGCGGGAAAGACTGAAAAACGAGCAATCACTCAGATGCCGCAGCACAGACATGACACAGACTCTGCCAGATCTTCAGGTCCGAGAAATGGCTGAAGTATCTGCTAAAATGAACCGCGGCTGTATCCAAATGCATCCTACTCATCGAAGTAGATCGCGGCTCAGTGTCAAGGGCTTATCAAAGGCTTCCACAAGCCGCCCTTAGCAGACCTTTTCTGGTAGACACAACATGTAGACGTCTCGTTTGCAACCACCTTACCATGCAAACACCGCAGTTCAGTTGGTACTCGGTCGAAGGCCAATACCGGTTGAACATGACTGAGGCGAACGTGAATGCGGCTCACGCGCTGCACGAAGTGGCGAAGGCCCTAGAAACCATCGACCGCACTCTCATATGGGTCCTCGTCGTTTGGATGATCATCGTAGTTGTTGCAGTTGCCTCCCGCTTCTACTTCATTTGGTCACAGGGAGGGGTATGTCATTTCGACTCTACTCATTATATTTAACGCAATTGCAGATTGACAAAAAGGTGAAACGCTTGGAACACGTCCAGAAGCAACTGAAGAAGCACTACAGTCGTCCGAGCCGACGTCGATCGCTGTCCCACTCCAAGTCGCTGTCCCACTCCAAGTCGAAAACGTCAAAGAATAAGAAGTCGAAGAGGCACAACAAGGGAAAGAAGCGATCATCTAAAAAGGCTCATCGTCATGTGACCATTGACATGACCGACTCAAAAACTGAAAGCAAGGCGTCTTCGAATATTTGCTCCGGTTCTGGAGAGAAGAAGGTAGTGTGCCAACTTGCACAGAATTTACCGACTTCGAAGTCAGCGTCATCCGAGGACATCATGAAGTACTTTGCCCAAGCTACCGTCATCTATCCAGACCTCTTTAAGGAAGAGAAAACGCAGAATTCATCTTCAAAAGAAGCGTAAGTAGAGATGTAAACGGTATTTTGTATAACCCTTATTCCTTTTAGAATTGCTTCTACGCAACGTACCACTGAAAGCGTAAAGGCTTCGACATCGATCGCAAGCACTCCTACTGATAAACAGCCTACGGACAAGACATCTACGGAATCGTCGTTATCCTCGTCGCTGCTGGCTACAATTCGCCCTGAGGCAGCTCCCGAATTTACCGCACCGTCTTCGACCCTTAAGACCAATGGAACCCAGGGTTCTGCCAATTCTGCACGCGCGCCGCCTTCCTCGACAACTACGAGCACGAGCGGAACACGTTAGGCCGTACCTGAAAACACCGCGGAGGGCGCCAAGAAGGGAAATTAAACCTTCTTTATTTTTATGCTCCGCTTAAATTATTGCACGACCGTTGTTCGGTTTTAAATGCATCATATAAATAAATTCTTTTAAGATTTAAGAGGTATTTAGTATGAAATGTGCTGTATAACCGGATCGTTTAGGGCGCTCTACTGTTTGAAGACTCGAAGCCGACTGTGACCTCCAAGTAGTGGGTGTTCTTGGATTTTTCGGTGAATGGACTCGGTGCATCGGAGAACTTGGTGGGTCCCGTCTTCGGTCGCCATAGGTCGTGGGAGCACCGGCGGTACTCGGTCCCGGAACGAGCCCAAAACCAAGTAGAGTCCGGCTCAAGTGGTACGACTCGGCTTCATTGGTTTCCGGTTTATTAATGTGCTGCATTGTAAACCATACACTGTCTCGTCTAACATGTAAGCGGATTATGCAAACGAAGAAGTGGGAGTGTGGGATGTGTTTTCTCTTCTTGCTTCTTCGCTTCTCGGTGCCGTAACATAACAGGCCGCGTGACCATATACGCGATAGTATCCTCCTTATCTTCTCCTGTAGTAGCCCTCTGTTAACAACGTTGTCCATCCACTGGAAATTACGAAATCAATGACATTTAAGATATTTGCGAATCTCCAAATAACAAATCTTCGGAACGAGTGTTTCGCAATCTAGGTGACTCGACGGGTTGCGTCGCGACGGTCCTATTGCACAACGACACACGTCATTGTGTAACGCCCGTTCTGACTCACTATAAACAACGCGTCGCGAAGACCAACTCGTGCTCGCCACTTCTGTGTTTTCCCCCCTCGAATATCGACCGTTCCAGACCTTCTAGTGATCATGGAGGTTGAAGCGACCGACCTCTTTGAGCAGCGAGAAGTCCGCTGTCACCGCGCGAAGAAGTTCTTCCGGAAGAGGAAAGTCGCCTGTGGGCCGGATCTTATCAGCAAGATCTGCGATAGAGAGCAATCGTTCGCAGAGGCTCAAGCGTACTTCTCGGGTTCAAATGGTATCCCAAATGAGGATCTTACTGTAAGTTGGAAGGGCGATTCCCTATTCATCTTCTATTGCAGGAGAAGGAGGTGCCACTGAAAGACCTCGACCTGGATCCGTTCGCCACCCGCTCATTCCAAGTCGCCTACTCCCTGAACAAGAAGAAGCGGTGGATGGCGGAGAAACTACTGGCTGAGGACATCGAAAGCTTCCAAACGGAGTCTCTTCGAGTTACTGGCGCGTCCTTGGCCATCACCGCTCTGGACACGAAATACCACAAGAAGGAGCAGAACTACATCTTGGCCAGACAAACTATTGCTCGCAGTGTTCACACTGTCAAGAAGGGAGAGAAGATCCACAAGAAGTCGAAGAATGGCGCTTTACACGGATATCTTAAGTAGGTCAGAAAGGCTCAACTTTTGAGGGTTTTAGCCCGTCCCAGCCAAGGCTGAGGAAACAAAACAATGAACAAAGTAAACGAAATCTAATTCTCCACGTATTTTAGTCCCGAACTTCCGCCACGCCACCGTAGAGGACGAAGAATCAAGAATCCCCAAGATCCCGAAATGGATTTGGAGAGTAGGAAGTCGGAAGAGGACATCAAACCTCACGAAAGACGGTTCCACCAAATCTACACAATTTACAAAAAGGACTGGAATAAGTCCTGCTTCAACGCCAATCACGAGTTAGTTCTGCGATGGTCGTGCGATGAATTTACATTCCTCTTTCTAGCATTTCCAAGAAGGCCTCGGCGTACGAAAGCAGTTACTACTGGTATCATCGCTACGATGAACTCGAGAAAGAGGAAGAAAGAAGGCCGTCGCAGCAGAAGGCCCAACGGGCTTTCAGGGACTTCTACTACGATCGGGAGATCTTCAGCGATGAGGAGGAATGCTCTGAAGATGCCGAGGAGAAGAGCAGCAAGCCATCAGAAGTGATCCTTTCCGACTTCGTCCAACAGAAGAAGAGCGATAGTCGGAAGAGAAAGCCGAAGAGACCAAGAACCATCGAAGACTACCGTCCCTTAGTCGTGGAAGATGAAGTAGTGGAAAGACAGGAAGCGGAGTTGCCTGTGGTCGAGGAGCATGGTTCCTCCGAAGCTACCGTAATCGTCATCAATCCTCTACAGAGGATGGACAACCTGGATATTGACGTTTCCAAGGCGAAGAGTCTCCCCACGGTCCCTCCCGTATTCTCTGCGGCAACTCCTTACGGAGATCTGGTTATCATTCGCAATGGGGAGTTCTTCTTCAATCCCAAAGGAAGAGAAGTCGTGGAAGAGACCCGGAAGAAGGACGCCAATCCAAGGAAGAACATCTTCTGCGAGATGAAAACCCTCTGTTTGGAGAGACCCCAGGCAGTGGAACCATCAGCTGCGGAGAAGCTGGCTTTGAAGCTGACTACGGAAGAAATCGAATCGAAAAGGTCCATTGAAACGGAATCTGAGACGCTCCAAGTGGAGAAGGAGTGTGGCATCTGCACAGAGGAGGGTTTCCAGGTGGCGCTCTCCTCGTGTGGCCACTTCTCCTGTGTTCAGTGCTGGACAAGCTACGTCACCCACGCCATTCATGACAACCGAGTACCCCTGCGATGCTTCGGTGAGAAGTGTCTCGCAGTGATTTCCGTCCCGGTCGTCCAGAGCTTCGTTCATCAGGAGCTGGTTCGCCTCTACGAGAAGCAGCTGGTGAATCGCCGTCTCCTTCAGGACGACTTCCTTTTCTGCAAACGCTGCGAGAAGTTCCTCTTCTTGGCGACATCGCCCACGGTAGATTTGCCATTTGCAGTTTGTTTTTCACAATTTGCAATTTCAGGCTTCTTCAAGAGTCGTGATCTGCGACTGTGGAGCATCGTGGTGCCGAGGATGTCGCGAAGAAGCTCACGAGCCCCTCTCCTGTGAGAACATGCGCAAGTACGAGGACATGCTGCAGCGGAGTGGTCAGTCCTTCCACAACGTGTCCCTGGCCCACGTGGCCAACGGAGTCAAGTGCCCGAGATGCGCAGGCCTGATCGACCGGACGACCGGATGCAACCACATGGAGTGCATCTGTGGCTTCGAGTTCTGCTACGCATGCGGAGAACCCTTCGCCGGGTCGCACTACGACTGTGGGACGGACGCTCGGGAGGACTTCGCCCTCATCGATGGTGCGGAGACCGTCCACCTCGGTGTCTTCCAAAAGTGTATTCTTCTCCGTCGGAAAAGGAGTGCTGACAGTCTTCTTGAAATGCAGCGCCGTCTGGAGAAGAACGCCTCTGCAGAGAAGGTCAAGGCGTTATTGGATCTCTTCCAGCAGGTGAGTGTCTTCTCCTATGCTCCTCTCATTGTTACGTCTTGTCGTATTGATACTTTACTGTGTTATTTAGCTCCTGGAGTTCTTGGAACGCGCCCTCGTTCATCGTTTCCTCTCCTACGGACGGGTCCGCTTCAAGCCGGGACACTTCCTAGCCCAGCAGTTCGGAAGTCTCGAGGATCGACTCCAATTTCTTATGAGTCGCGTCGAAGTCGAGAAGGACGTTTCGAAGATGGAGGCTATGCTGGGATCCGCCCTGCGCATCTGCGACTCTCTCAACGAGAGATGTATGCGGATGTAAATCGATCTCATTTATCTTGTCAATATCTTTTTACGAGTATGTATATTTTTGTTGTTATGTTGTACATAATTTGTTTTCCATAGACAGTTTCATAGAAGTAGGTCGATAAATATTTATACAAATCTGTCCAAAGGTGGGTTGAAGTGTCCGCGGCACAAAGTGACACAAGGTGGCAGTTGTTTGCGTCCTTCCCGTGTTTGGACAGCTTTGTCCAACGCCCTATAAAGGAGGCGGAGGTCCTCGAGTGGACATTGTCATGTATCTGTTTTCCGCGATTCTCACGATTTCTATTTTGGCCCCATCGTGGGCTGTGCCCATGAGAGACTGTAGTTCCTTCAAAAGATGCGATGAGTGTGCTAACGGAACCGACTGGTTAGGAGGGCAATGCGAGTAAGTGCTATGTTACGGTAGGATGCCTCAAGGTCCTTTCGAGGCTTGAAATTAGCGAGGAACAGCTACAGCTTACAATTGAGGGTACCTAAATCCAGTGGGCAATAGCCTCACGTCCGCCTTCTCGCCTCGCGTGGTTTCCATGTTTTACCTCTGAAGAGAAGGAAGGAGCATAAATTCCCAGAAGCATAGATCACAGATTCGTTTGAGAATTTCAGCTCTAATATACGGTGGCTGTGTGCTGTAGTTCCATATCGTCCACTATTCATTGGGATTGCTTACAGCTGGTGCACTGCCGACAACTCGTGCGGCTCCTTCCTCTTTAACGTGTGTCCTCTGACTCGGCGTGTGGGAATCGCCTTCAACTGTCCGCGAGAGATGCCCAAGGACGTGATTTACGACGATGAATTCGTGCGTCAGAAGGCGCTTCCTCTGATTGCCGCCGCTGGCGAGGGCAATCGGGATCGCCTTCAGAAGATCCTCAACTGCCACTTCAAGAACGCTGTAGTAGGAAACGTCTTCAGAGTACCATGTGACTCACTGAACATGGTAAGTGACTACGAGTCGAGATGTTCAACAATAATCACATCCATGACCGAGAAAGATTATGCCTAAGGTTACGGTAGCTTCTTCAGACGAGCTGCTTCGCCTACACGGCGGTGCTCCACAGCGAGAAAGCGATCGTCGTTTCCTTCCGTGGCAGCAAGGGTGGTGAACAGCTTCTCCAACAGGCAATAAACCTCTTCGTGACGAAGGCGATGAAGCCATTCGCTCCGACCGGAGGACGCGTTTTCGACTACTACCACCAGGCCTTCTACAGTCTCTGGGACTCAAAACTCGCCACCAGCATCGCCAACTACACGAAGCTCCTCCCGGACTACGAGGTTTGGGTAAGTCAGTTTGGCTTCACACAAATCAAAGCAAAATGGTCCTGAGAATCCTTAACAAAACGATTTTCGTACCTTCCGTTACTCGACTCTAACCCAACGTATCCCTTCAGAGCGTCGGTCACTCCCTCGGAGGAGGACTCGCTTCCCTGGCGGCTGCCACGATCGTCGGCAACGGACTGAGCACTCCGGAGAAGGTGAAGATGATTAGCTTCGGCCAGCCTCGGGTCGGAGATCGCTCCTTCGCGGAGGGCCACGACCGCCTTGTGCCCTTCTCCTTCCGTGTGATCAACAGCCAAGACCCGATCCCTTCATTCCCGAGCATGGAGCCCCTGGGAAGCCCCATCGATGGCGCGTTCCACCATCGTTACGAGGTCTGGTACCCGAAGAGTATGGATCCGGGCAGCGACTTTGTCATCAGCCACATGGCGGAGGACCGGAGCGCCTTCAATGGATTGCTCCAGTTCGTTCCTGAGGACCATATCGTCTACTTCGGCGAGAACCTCAGAACCTGGTACAACACCACTGACAAGTGTTAGTAAATACAAAAGAATAATAAATATATAATACATTTAACGTCTTTTTCATACTTCGTTAATGTTTAACGGTTACAGTTTAACGTCTTCCAGAAGACATCTAAGGCGTCGGGACAAGGGTCCTTCCGTTTCGCCCTCCTCGGGCACGTCGTCGTTCGGATTCGTCACCACCGTCAGAACCATCTGGAGCACTGCGTAGATCAGCGAGCGCTTATATGACTTGTGGATCTAAAAACGTGTGGTTAGAGCCGGTCATATGAGAGCCCCTTCCCCTGTCACCGGATAGAACACCAACTACGGTAACACTCCCAAATAGACGAGAACGAGGCACCTACCATATCCAGGTCGAGCTCGTAGGGCAGTACGAACTTGTCGGAAAGCTCATTCATCAGGTGCATGTAGTACTCGAGGATCTCCTTCTCGCAAGCCCTCCGCTCGGTCGGCTCCATGCTCACACCCATCACTACGGCCAGGTCCGTGGTGAAGGAGCCAGCGGCACAGCCTTGCCAGTCAACCACGGCCAATAGCTGCAGCTTGTCCTTCTTCTGCACCTCCCAGAGCATGTTCCCCTCCCAGAGGTCGCCGTGCACGATGACTTCACCGATGTCGCCGAACTTCGGGTCGGCCGCCAGAAGCGCCTTCATGCATTCCGGCCGCGCGTACTCCTTGACCTTCTTGGCCAGCGCCGCTGGAAACCACTCGACGCCGCTCTGCTGAAGGAGATCTGCACAGGAGATCGTGTACTTGGAAAGCGAGTCGATGAGTTGGTCACAGATGGGGAACTTCTCAATGAGTTCCTCCTGGTTGAGGACGGAGCGCGCCTGGATCATCGTCATCGTGTCGATCACCACCAGCACCTAGAATGGAGATAGTTCAATTCAAGCGCTGATGGATGCATAAAGTGGAGGTACAGGGGACAGTTGTGACTGATCAAGAGATGAATCACTGTTTAAAGTACCGTAACCCAGCAGTACCTGACTCTTCGTTAGGCCCGTCGAGGTCTTCGCGTCCTTGAGGTTCTTCTTGCTGAGGTCCTCCATGAGAATGACGCCCTTCCGGTTCTCCTCGTCGTTCATGTATTCACCGTGGAAGTACTTCACCAGCATGAACTTCCCACTGACGTGCTTCTTCGCGAACTCGTAGAAGTCGACTTCTCGGTTGTGGATGGCGGCGATCATGTCCCGGTTCTTCTTGTGCTCCGCTTGCAACTGCTCTTCGTTGTACTGCATCGTCTCGTTGTTCATCTCCTCCAGGCTGGTCCGCATGAAGAAGTCGCTGGGGACCTGAGAACTCCCTTCTTGTCCGGATCTGGTAAACGGAACCCACTTTGACGATCACCGAGTAGGACTCGGTACCCGACTCCAGAGTCACGCTGTAGATCTTCGAGGCGAAGCCTTTCCCTTCGGAAATGAGCTTTTCCTTTGGAGGCGCCTTGAGCTGCAAGACAGAGGTTCATTAGAGAATCTTGGCCAATGCAGAAGAAGCACGAAACCGACCACCCTTAACATCGACTAGAAGAACATACCTTAGATGGGTCCGTTCCCAGCCTGTAGGCCTTGTCGTTCTTCGCCAGAATCTCCATCAGATTGGCTAGGGTCAGGTCGGATTCGGCGACGATCTGGTCACTCGACGCCATAGCTGCTATTCTGAAACGAGGAGTCAAGCCACTCGGGATTATTCGTCGCGCAAGAGAATCTAGTTACGCGCAGCGGGTCGACGCAAATTGGTTTTATGGCGATCGGACGAAAGACGAAATGAAGGGCGAGAAGTCAACAAACGCGATTTGGCTCTGAAAGGCGCAACTTCCTCGTGCAACAGGGCCATTCAGCGAAGGACTCACCGCAGGGGGGCGCTACACCTTTGGTAGGGCAGTGGCGGGCGGCAAAACATGGCACAAGGCCGGGGGCAAATATTTGTTCACGAATTAAAAAGCAGAAAGTGTCACCGGAAAGTTTAGGTCCCGGAAAGTTATCCCTTGAAGGGTGACTGCGTCCAGTTGTGACGTCGCCATACTCATTCCATTCGTTTCATGGGGAAGAAGAGAACTTCTTGAAAGGTGCACCATGGAACATGGGCACTAACTCAAAACGGGAGTGTTTATACAGCGGAGCACTTAAGGACGTCAAAGAAGAGATTGATCTCGAAAATCTACATATTTCTAGGCTTGATACTACACGCGCATAGGTGTAGTTATGCCCTTGAATTTCGTTCTAAATATGAAGTTAAAGTACTCATAATCTGTCAACAGGACCAGAAACAGAGAAGCCGTTTTTAGCACATATCGTGGTGAATTAGGAATAACGAATATGGACTTCTCATTACATATACATATGGATTTCATCTCATTAACGTCAGAAAATGCACTTTCGAGTAAAAGCTCATGGACATATCATCAGAAGTTCGCCATCTTCGACCTATATAGCATGGCTTTCTCTCGGCTAAACATAGCTTTTGGGGTTATCCAAAAGGAGCAAAACGTCGAAAACTGAAGGAGTCAGAAGACAAGAAGAAACAGCGAAAACATAATTGTCAAGAGCCGAATTTTGAGGGCCGCTAAACGAGCGATACGCCATTTAAGCACATCAATTTGCGCCATGTTGACGACATTCGGTCCCAGGGGAGCGACGTGAAATTTCAGGAAAGTGGCTGTCAAAACAACACGCTTCACATAAGGCGAGTAGCCGTAAAAGTCATTGAATGAAACCTTGTCAAAGGCGACAAATTCCCAAATGCGACAACGACGCACAGAGGGTCTTTTCTTGTCGAGACCCTTTCAGGGACCTTTCCAGGCCTGATTCAGACAGCGAAAAGGGCAAAAGACGAGACAGAGCGCGGTCTACAGCAGAGCACAAACGCAAACGGTGGAGGACTCTGGTCTCAATAAAACAAACTGGGGAAAAGTGTTTGGCTTCGGAGCGCACGACTCGAAATAATCGGCCAAAGAGCTTCTTCTGTTCTTTGAAGTGCCGAAGACCGCCAATATTCACAGTATTCATTCGGAATCGGCCTTCAATTCTCTCTTTTATGTCGTCCTCGGTGCTGGATTGCGCAATATGGCGCAAGGACAGAAGAAACTCTCACTCACCGATCCGATAATTTGAAGAAGCTTTGACCCACTTCAGATGCTGCTTACAACAGTGAAGAGAAGGGAAACAGAGAAGACGCTGCGGAATACAGCTCACTGGGGGAAACTGCGCTCTGGTGAGCGATCGGCGCGAACGAGGGAGCATCGAATCGCAATTTTGTGCTCGCCGCGCCCAGTCGACGTCATTTGTGTCGGAGTGCGCGCGATTGTGACATTAAAGTGGGTTGCGATCAAACAGAGAGCTATTGGGGAAGAACAAGCCGATCGATGATTCATGTGTGCATATTCGCAGCTTTCCATCTACTACAAAAGCACAATGATAAAAACAAAATGAATAGAAATAAAATAACGTGACCTTATACACATTTGAAACGAAGATCAGTTGAGACCAGTGATGGGCACTAGCACAAGCGTCGAGTTCGAGCCTCAAACCTTGAATTGGTGAAGTCTGGCTCAAGCTAGCTTTATGCCCATCTATGGTTCAAAAAGTCATTTTCAGAGATAAAGTATTCATATAGTTGTCTTTACAATTTTACGCAAAGAACATTACAAAAGGGTTTTAGTGCTGGGCGCTTTGGCTCTTGTAGATTTTTGCCCCACTGCAAAGTTGCCCTTATCACCAACTGTGGTGCTATTTTTATCACTTTCATTACGACAGAAAACATGTATGCAGTCGAGGTAGCACCATAGTATTAACCTATTAAAGTGGATTGCGATCGCCCAGAGGGACATAATACGTCAAACAATACGTCAAATACACCGAACAAAAATATAATGATAAAAACAAAATAAACAAATAAAATAACGTAACCTTATACACATTTAAAAAAAGATTATTTGAGACCGATGAAATCTAGCTGGAGATCTAATTGATGATGTTTGAATTGATGATGTCCAGCTCAAACTCGCTTAGATTGTAGAAAAATTTCCATCTGTGGTTTGGAGAGTCACTTTTTCAATGTAAAGTATTCATACAGTTGACTTTATACATATTTCACACACAGAACACTACAAGGTGGTTTTGGCGCTAGGCGTTCTGGTGTATTCTGGCTCCACTGCAAGGTGACACTTCCCAATAACCGCAGTGGTATTTTATCACCTTCATCATGACAGAAAACGTTAAGGTAGCACTATACTGTATTTCATAATGTATTTTTTAGAATGATGATAACAGGAAACACGACTCAAACATCGACAGGAAAGAGTTGACCATATGAAGTAGGTTCTCTGGAGTGACCAGTGAACATACAAAGTAGGGTCACTTATCTCAGTATTAGCGACTCATAACACCTAACACCCATCTCACCACACGTGTTGACCCCTCAAGAAGGAAGTGAGAACCCAGCTGTTCATAATGCTCAAAAATTTCAACCCATTGTGCCTTCTTCTATCTACTGTCAGGGATCCTGGCGACGACTCTGGCACGTCTTATCATCCATACACAGCCGGTCACACGGACGGTTCTTGTTGTGCTCGCGCGGTGGGCCAAAACAGCGCTGCTGCTTCTCGAAGGATTAAGGGAGTGCTCGGGGAGACAGATAACGTTAGGTACGGTCGCATGGCAGATCGCCTACCATAAGCAGCTTGTGATGGACTGGGCCCGGAAATGTGTGTTAAGCGTGATTACTACGTGCTCGGTTTTATCACCGTCGACTGACTCTCGGATGGTCATTTCGCGCTCATCGATCACTTTTTAGATCAGATCGTTGTAGTGTCCCCATAGAGAGAATGGGTACTGTTGGTTCAACCATAAGGTACATTGGTACACTGTTGACCCCCATGGCCCCTCATGGTACCTTTCGTTAAGGTCTACTTGGTAGCGTGCAGCATTTGGTCCTGGTTGAGGATACTTCTGAAAGTATAAAATGATCTAGATCTAACCGTTGGAACACTTTTAACGTTCTCCGATGAATTAAAAGCCTTATTTGGCAAGATTTAAGGACTCACTACACCTCCTCGCGACACTACTCGTGATCTACGCTCTTTCACTGTCCTATTATTAGTTTTTATGACATTTCGAAACTCTGCACAAGGATCTGGGAAGCCCTTTAGCAAAAGGACATGACCAGGCCATTACATGCAGTCACCGTTGTAGAAGCCATAACTACAGTTTTATCGAGAACGGTCATGGGTTACCTGGTCCAGATCTCAAGAACCCAATTCCCGAAAAGACCCACTTCCTGATCTTCCCTATTTTCGTCCGGTTGACGTGGCTCCGGGCGCCGATCGATTAGCCTACCAGACCTTCTTATTTATTGCCTTCTGTTTATCGGTGCACTGTTGTGTCTCCTTCTTCGATAAGCTGCGTCGCGGTCCCCCTCTCTCGGTAACTGGCGATCTGGGCGCACGAGTGGCTCTGGGTGATAAGACGCCAAACTTTGGAAGGGCCACGCCGAGGGTCGTTCGATGTCCGAAGACGCGCCAAAAGAAGTCAAGAATGCTCGCGTCCAGAATAGGCTCGCATTCCCCTTTTCTCAGTTTTATCTTTACACCATGACATATCTGGTACGCGCGAAGGACGGTCGGCAACCATACCCCTTCGATCCGCTTAACTCTTCCCTATTTTGGGCTCTCGTCCCTTTACTGTAGTATTCATTAGCTCATAATTGAGTAGGACTGTCGTTCAAAAACAGTAAATAGAGTGATCAAAAGGCGCGTAGGCGTAGCGAGAAAGTCCAAAGATTTTGATCGATTTCCCTTCCTTGCAGGAAAGTTGTAGGAAATCGACACGATGAACGACCAGCAACTCGTGTTGCTGTTCTTCGTCGTCTTCTTGGCGGTCTACTTCTTAGAGTCCATCGGGGGCTTCTACATGACCAGGTAGGCCCTAAAGATGTTGCTCTCTATCCATGCCTGCTTTCAGCGCCATCGTGTACATAGAGAAGCAGTTCCAGATCCCGAGCAAAGTCTCGGGAACGATGGTCTCGGCGAACGACTTCGGCTACATCCCATCGGTCGTTTTCGTCGCCTACAGAGGGAGCAAGGTACGTATCATAGCTTTACGTACTTGAATGATGTCTTGCGGCCTACTGGAACCAACACAGCTTGTATAAGAGGGTCTTTCAACAAAGCCAATTCAGGGAAACCGGGCGCGATGGATCGGCGGCGGCTGTCTGCTGATCGCGTTGGCCAACATCCTGATCAGCATGTCCAACTTCATGTTCCCCGTCGAAGACATCAACGCCAACTCCAACATCGTGGACGTCGCCCTCTCCGGCCCTTCCGCGACTCCCTACGCCTCCTCTCTGCCTCCCCCCTCATTCCCTCTCCGCTTCCTGCAGCTTCCCGCAGAGACCGAGAACTTCTGCGTGGCACATGACCTCGCCGACACGTGTTTCACCTACTACGTACAGCGATTCTTTTTGTTTTGTTTGACAGCTTCTCTTTAGAAGAATCGCACCGAGCACTCACTGGCCGACTTCAAAGGATATCTCAGGGAGAAGGCGGGAAGTTCTTTCGGAATGTGCGACCGGGTGGTGAACACCATTAGGAAGGCGGTAGGTTCTTCCAGAAGATTTGAGGTTGCTTTGGTGGATCTTGATTTAACAACCTTACCGAGCGTGTCTAATCCTGAGCTTCTTCAGATCCACGACGAGAAGTGCGCAAGACACGAAACAAACATCGGACCCACTCTGATGATCTTCGGAGGACTTCTCATTCTCGGCGTCGGCCGGACCATGCCCTTCTCCTTGGGCCTCCCGCTCGTCGACGACAATGTCAAGAAGCGCAACTTGCCCGTCTATTTTGGTACCTCCATTTCATCTCCATTTAGTAAAACGTTTCTTGTAGCCGGCATGTTCTTCATCCGCATTCTCGGACCCATCCTGGGTCTTCTCATGGGCAGCTTCTTCAATCGTTACTACTACACCTTTGATCGTAAGTTGGAGATGTATTTCCTAGATATATCGCCCCTAAACTTCTTTGTGTGTTCTTCTTCTCTCCTTACTATGCCATATAAGAAGAGCGTCAATTGACCTACCTAATTCTAGCCCCTGCCGGTCTAACCAACAGAGACCCGATGTGGATCGGCTGCTGGTGGGCCGGCTTCATGGTCATCGGCACATGCTTGGCCGGCCCCTCGCTCGGACTCTTCTTCTTCCCTGCACCCAAGGACGAAGAGGAAGAAGAATCAGAGGACGACCCTAAGATCGGAAAGGGAGTCGAAGTCGAGATGCAGCCCCTGAAGAAGAAGTCGAGGAAGTTGGCTCTTGTGGATCGGCATCTGCAGAAGACGGAGGATGGAAAGGCGCTCATGCCGGAGAGCTTCTTGGGAAAGACCAAAGGTGGGCAGGTTCTTTTGTTGTGTGCTACTTGCCTGGCATCGAAATAGAAGACAAACGTTCTTCCACATTACATTAAGCTTTTGGGATCCAAGAAGATCTTTTGCAGACTTCGCCGTGACCATAGCACAGGTCTTTAAGCAGCCTGTGTACGTCGGCGCGCTCGTCGGTCGCATCATCGACGTACTCGCCTTCAAAGGCTTCTTCGTCTTCCTGCCCAAGTACCTCGAGATTCAGTTCGGCATCCCTCAGTCCACCATCAACATCTACATGGGTAGGCGGCGTCCTAAAGAGTCTAAGAGCTCCTGCTCCAGCATTCAGCGGAACGATAGGCTTCGCTCTCGGCGTCGTCATCGGCAGCGCCGTGATGAAGTTCGCCCGGCTCCAGGGCAGGAAGGCCGCCGTCTGGGTGGCCGTTTGCTCCACGGCCGCCGCTCTTCTCTCCTTCATGAACGCCACTGTCGGCTGCAAGTCCGCACTGGCCGGAATCGGCGACTACGGAAGGTCGGTTATACTTCTTGAAGGACGGAACCACATGTGTTCTTTAGGACCACGAACTTCACGTTCAACACAATGTGCAATCGGGGATGCTTGTGTGAACAAGTGAAGCTCTTCCCGGTGTGTAACATGGGCGGCGACGTCTTCTACTCGCCGTGCCATGCCGGCTGCAGCAACAACAGCCAAGTGGAGCATGTCGGGGTAACTCGGGCTTCTACTCCTTTCAGCTAACTTTAGTTTAGTGAAGCGTTTGGGAGGCATGAATCGTGTCCTTCTTCTTGACATTTTGGGGAAGGCAGTCAGGAATTTGCCGATATAAACCTTCAGCAGTTAGAAATAGCCGGGGAATTTCAGCACAATGATGCTCTGGTCTTGAACCAGATAACTTTTTACCCTTTGCCTAGTCGAAGAAGCGCAAGATCATCGCATTTCAAACACACTTTAGCTCTAGGACCGTATTTTTGGGCCGAAGTCCGGACTATTTTTCGGACGAAATCCGGATAATGAACAAATCAGGATCTTAGCCGGTAAAACCAGTCTTTAGAGCCCAAAGACTCCCTGGTCCTCATCATGCTCAGAATCCCAAATCCCTTCGTAGGACAAGCAGCTGATTTACTTTAGCTCCAGTTGTTTGATTTGACGTTTAAGTGGCCTTCTCTTTGGATACTTTTTGCATATTACCAACGCCTTCAGCTCGTGTTCGGAGACTGCTTGTGCGCCGGAAACTACACGGAGGTATCGCGCGACTTTTGCAACGACGACCACTGCCAGTCGCAGTTCGTCAAGTACTTCATCAATATGGCCATCTCGGGCGTCTTCGGCGGCATGGGAGTCATCCCTGGTGTCCTCATCATGCTCAGGTTTTTGAGCTTCTCCTGACACGGATGACCTAAAGTTCCAGATCCGTCCCGGCGATGCATCGCAGTGTGTCCCTAGGATTTAATGGGTTCCTCGTGAGTCTCCTGGCCACGCTCCCTTCCCCGATCATGTGGGGCGCGATCATTGACCGCTTCTGCATCTATTGGAACCGCGACTGTGACAAGAACGGTGCCTGCGCCATCTACGACACCGATAATCTGAGAATATGGTGAGCTGGCATCTGGGGACCAAGATCGAAAGGGAAGAACACACTGTGGCTTCTCTACCGGACCTTCTTCAGGCCTACAATCTCCATTTATAGGTTGCACGTCGTCTACGGCGGTCTCCGCCTCATCTCCCTCATCTCCGACATTTGGGTGTGCTACTTCGCCAAGGGCCTCAAGCTGACGGACGAGGAAGAAGAAGAACCCAAAAAGCGCGTCGAGACCAAGAAGCTAAGCCTCGTGCCTCACCCCCACGAAGAGCACGAACCCCCTGGCCCCGTGGAGGAGGCCGTGAACAACGGAGTGATGCCCCTGCTCTAGACCTCAACTTCTTCATCGATTACTTACAACCTCTGACGGATAAATATCGCTGTGCTCAGGCAATTTGGACTTCGTTGGCGCCGATGACTTCTCCGCTCTGGAAGTCCACCTGGCCGAGGATGCCAAAGAGGGCTTCGGCCACGTGCTCCGCCGAGTACGTCTTCCCCTCGGCGTAGATCGAGCGGAAGGTGTCGCGCACCTCCTGGTCGTGCGACTGGTCCCGGATGTGACGCAGCGCGGGGGTGTCCACGGCCACGGGGTTGAAGTGGAGCACGCGGATTGAGGGGTGCTCCTTGGCGAGCACGTCGAATCCCATCTTGCGCGCGCTCTTTGCCATGGAGGTGTAGCCGAAGCTCGGGTAGGCGTTGTCGGCACTCGGGGCGGTCAGGTCGACGACCACCTTAGATGTAGCGTTGTGGAAGACCTCGAAGAAGGCGGCGGTGATGGCGGCCGGGGCGACGACGTTAATTGCGAAGGATTCCTAGAAGGAGGAGATTCGGTTATTAGCAGGCACTAATCGTTCTATCCAGTATCTGGCATAGTCAGAGTCCAAGAAGTTTTCCCCACTATGCATCAATGTTTCCTGTGCTAAATCCTTCGTTATCCCACGGCTTAGAAGTACATATCAGTTTGATGGCCCTCACTTACCATAAGCTCCTTCTCGTGGCGGCCGACCTCAAGCATGTCGTGCTGCATGTTCCCGATGGAGGCGGCGTTGTGGACGACGACGGCATTCGCGAACTTGGACGACTTGAGTCGGATGGCCAAACCGGCGTAGCTGATCACCGAGTTGGTCACCTCCTCCAAGTCGGTTCTGAACTGCTTTGAGCACGGGTTCTTCAGGTCCCACTCAAGCAAACCAATCTGGCACTTGGTCCCGATGCGTTCCAGTTCGTCCTGAAGAGAGTGTTCTTTGCAGAGAGCTTATCATAAGGGTGTCGTGAGTCATCGAGGAAGAAGCAGAGTTATCTCCTGTCGCTAATTGGGTGATGTCATGATGCCAACGGGGCACTATCATGTGGTAGCTGGGTTGGTGTGTACGGAGAGGTGTTTGGAAGGCACAAAAAGGAAATGGCAAGCGATATGCTTCTTGAGAAAGGTTACAATGTTTAAGCAGGTTGTTAAAGCCCTTAACAAGCAACAAAATAGCGTTCTTCTTTAGTGTACTTCCAGGTCTTTTCTCCACAGGCAGCATTGAGTAAAACCGTCGGTTTTTGACAGTAATCCGCGGGAGTATAGATGAGCGTTAATGCTCCATTTATAACCAGGCGTGCTAGCTCAGGAAAAGCAGAGTCTTGACGGTTTTAATCGGTTTTAGCTGTAGATTTATGTAGCCAATAAAACAAAGGCTCTGGCTTTCTCTGGAGGCTCTGTTTGACGATAAACAACATCATAAAATGAAAATGGTGCTGTACACAATGCTGCTATAAAAGAGCCTAAACAAATCGAAAAACTCGAGCTTTCGGGCTTCGATTCAGTGACTGTAAACGTGCCAGTTTGCATATAATTCGGACTCTCTTTCCAAAAAGTTATGAGGAACGTTACATCTTAAAAGGGAAAGCCTAACCCCTCTTTCTCTCTGGCACTCGGTGAATCTACACAAACCTTAAGATCTCCAAGGCGAGTGCGCGATCGAGAGGACAGAACAAGGCAGGACTCGGCCGAGAGGTTCTCCGCCAGCTTGAGGGCAAACGCCTTGCCGAGAGGACCTGTGGCTCCGGTGACGAGGACGATCGACTTCGCTTCGAGATCGAGGGGCATTTCTGGAAAAGAAACGACGTTTGCACAAGAGTTGTTTGTTCTCCGGAAGGACAACAGCGACGCCTCTAAAGCTCTCCCTCCGCGAAGACATAAAACCAAAATGAAGAATTAAAGGCGAATTTCCGTCCTCCACGAGGGTTCTGCCGACGACGTCCTTATCTGTGCTTATCACCGCGGCGCTGTGTGCTCACAAGATGGCGAGAAGGAATTTATCGACAAATACATTTATGATACACATATGTAGAGCTCCGTGTCATCGCGTCTCCGTCGAAATCGGATCTGAAGCAGCAGGGGGAATTAGCAACTTCGAGGCCACAGCCACAAACCCTCTTCGGCTGAAGTGCGTTTTCCGTGCGAAAGAAGGGCGCTGAGGTCCGGAGGAGTCTTCTGCGCCGAGGGACACTCACAGTTGCAGGCGGAGGACGCTCCGTCCGTTGGAAGCAGCTTAGCCAGCTCCACGGGTGGCGGGAAGGAAGTTTCGTTGTCGCGACGGACGCGCGGTCTTGCGGAGAGATCGGCCAAGGAGGCTTTGGAGCTGTTCAGTTGCTCGCCTGGGGGAGGTACCTGAAGTGGGATTGTTTGTGTAGGTGTTTCTTTTGTTTGGTTAAATTTGGCCCATCACTAACCGCAATGAAAACCTGATTTCTTCGTATGTGGGAGCTGAATAACGAAAGGCGCCACTTTTTTGATCATTCTTGAATAGTACAAACAAACATTCTGATGAATGATCCGATTATTTCCAGGCAAAACAACGTAAATCCCTTGTTTTCATGTTTTCTTACTTTGTGGACCTCAGAGAAACGGAATTTGAAGAAATTTGATAGGAGCCCTCTTTCTCCCCATTTTGCAGAAGTTGATCTTGCGGAAATAAAAAAAAAAAAGCTTACTCACAAAGCCATAATGGTTACCTGGCTAAGATGACCTTCAATATTATTACCCATATCGTTTCACTATCGCACAGAAAATTTCGCAAGGACTCTTTTCGGTAGTGATAAAGTACATAGATGTATATCTTAATCCGGTGCAATAGGACAGATACGAATATGTATATGACATCAGTTTCCCACGAGTCTTTCCTATGGTCGCTCTTCGTCAAACGTAAAAAGATACGCAGTTGGCCCTGCATCTTGAGGTGGGAATTTGAGCAAATGTCACTTGAATAGTAGGCACGCGCTTTGTGGCCTTTTAGAAAGAAAGAGTGGAGAGCTGTCCTCTCGCTAGGTTCCAAAGACCATTTTATAAAAAGAAGTTTAGCAAATGACCACACGCCAGAGTGAACTTCGCGCCACAGAGATCCGACCAGCCACGAGAGCGCCAGAGCAGTGAAGCAGATGAATTCCGAACAGAACAGCTGCCAGCAAGGCGACAAAGCCGTCAAAAAGTGAGCGGCGGTGTTCCACAAGAAGTGCGAGAGGCTACTCTACCCTTCAGAGGTTATAGAAATTAAGAAAATAGTTAGATAGCCCAAGAAGTTAACGCTACTCACCCTCTGTATGTATCCCGGGTCCCAGATGTGGACGTAGTAGATGCTGAAGGCGACTGCGGGCAGCGAGACGAAGAAGATGTAGCCGACGACGGTACCGAAGCGGATCCACTTTTTGTTCTCGCGCTGAGTGAACTTCGCTCGCTTGTCCGACGTGTAGACGGGCTGCTTGGAGCGCGAGCGGAGGCGACCCGTGTAGTAGAACGTGTTGTTGTTCATGCTCATGAAGTCTGAATATCGAATATCAACCATAAGGATCCAATAGGGATTGTTCGAATCGAGCTGGTCAGAATAGGCTCAGATGGAGCAATCGATTAGTTCAATAATTCACTTGTAGTGGGTCTAGATAAGTGCTACTGTATATGATATAAATTTTTGGCATACGGTTCTAAATCAGCTATTGAGATTGGGATACATATATATATACTCAATTTTTGGCAAGAAATCGACATTGTACAGAACCAAACGACTTTTCCCTTTTTAGAACTTTTGATAATTGCAATTTTTGGTAAACTACTCGTGGATATATTACATACATATATTACACACGTAAGAAGACACTATCCGACATGCCACCACAAACGATCCGTAAAAACGCAAAATTTTCTCTAATAGCAACCTGATCTTGCTCACGGGTCGGAACAGCAACCTTTTAAGATAGCTTTTTGACAGTTCGAGTCAAGCAAGTGAAAACTGTCGAAAATATGACAGCCCTAAAGCGCTAAACGCCAAAACATTGCATCTTCCCTCGCACGGCGGATTAAGATGTGCGGTCGATCGATAGAGCGGATGGGCCGTCGGCATTCGTTCGACAAAGACGTTTATTGCCCCAGGAGGCGCGGAGGAGGAGCGCCGCTGCCGAAATCCCATGGCCCTGCGCCTAACTCTTGGGAAGACGGGGAACGTCTATGTGGAGTGGCGTTCCGAACGATCTAGAACACGAGCCCGGACTAATCGGCTTCTTGTGGAGTTAACGGATGCGAACAGGAGGATAAACAATTTTCATGATATTTTCTCTATTTTCAATTCTGAATCGATAGCTACATTTATCGGAATCCGAGCAGTCTTATGACAACACATCTCTGAGCAGTGCTGAACTGTGTCCTCGGTAGTATAGTGGTGAGTATCCGCGCCTGTCACGTGCGAGACCCGGGTTCGATTCCCGGCCGGGGAGTAACTTTTTTTATTGTGTTAATGTTTCTAATTTCGAGTTTTTAATTAAGCCGTTTGCAACTACATTCTTTTCCACCTGTAAGTTAAGTCAAATTGTAGTTGACAATACATTTTAGGAGTAAAATAACTGTTCCTAAATTCCACGGGAGGCTACGCGCCAGGGAGCGTTTCTTGTTAACTTCTTTACTTCCTTCCTCTGCCAGACATGTCCTTCGGATACAAAACAAGTCGTAAATTTTTTATATCTTGTTTCTCTTCCTGTTTCTGTTCCCTCTGACGATACTTTACATTTTAAACATTTATTGGGTTCGTCGGTCTTCGGGACATCTGAAATCGCGGTAGTAGGTAGTGAGATCGCGGCCATAGTAGTAGAGGTGATCGTAGGCGTCGTGGTGCGCCACCGACAAGAAGCCGGAGCGGTCCTCAGCCAGTGTCGAGATACGGTATTCGTTGCCGTCCTTGAGTCCATTCGGGTACCACACCTGAAGAGCGCCAGGTGAGGGGCTTTTGTGTCGCCGTGTGTCTTACCTCGTAACGGTGGTGCATAGCTTTGCCCTTGCCAACTGCAGGGATGGGATCCTTGGCTGAGATGACTCGGAAGGAGTAGGGCACAAGTCGATCGTGACTCTCGGCCCACTCGACGTTTCCGACGCGCGGCTGCCCGAAGGTGATGAGTTTTATCCTCCGGCTGGGGACGATGCCGTCGGCGACGACTTGAGTGGACGCCAGCGAGGCGATGGCGCCGCCGAGGGACAATCCGAGCGACTGAATAGGAAATTGAATTAGAGGAGAGTTCCAGGAAAGGGGCAGAAGATTGCTTATCTTTTGTTTCGCAGCTCAAAAAAGAATACTCCCCGGCCGGGAATCGAACCCGGGTCTCGCACGTGACAGGCGCGGATACTCACCACTATACTACCGAGGACATGTTAGGGTGGTGGGTCAGACATGTGACATGATAACAAACTCCATGTCAGTACACACAAAGGTGATACACACAGATCCTGTGTGTCGCTGGTCATTGGTCTGCAACTCTGTGGTTTTGGAGATCGCAGCTGTGACTGTTTCGTTCCATCGTCGTTGGAACCTGTTCTGGGTGTGATTCTCTCTGTGTTTTTCAACAGTCATTCTTTAGAACTGACAAGGTGTGGTACTTCCGCGGTTAGACCCTTAGAGCTGGAATTTTTGATGTGGGAAACTCCATCTTTTTGACTAAAGTTTCACGGAATAGGAGATCTCTCCTAGTTTTATAGGTCGCTTAAAAAGATCACGGTTTATAAAAATCGATCAATTAACCTTTTGATCAACAATAATCCCACAAAATGCTATTCTCAAGCTTATTCAAAGCTATATGAAGACTTAAAAACCACTCACCCAAACTTCGTAATCGGGATTCTTCTTAGCCAACCGCTTCACATCGTCGCTCATTCCCGCCTGCCACACACTCTGGAAGGCGAGCTTGTAGTAGCGCATGACGCGCCCTCCGGTAGGGGGCCATTCAGCGTTAGGTATCCCTGTGAAGTCCCTGGCTTGGCTCATGAGCTGAGGGATGCCGACGCTCCCCCGGAAGGAGATCACGATGGCCTTCTGCGAGGGTATCACGGCGGTGAAGCCGAAACAAGTGGACTGAAACGGAGAAGGGTCACTATGCCTGGAGGTCCGAGTCTCACATCTGTGTTGCCTCGGGTGTTGCAATTGACGAGGTAGCTTCCAATGAGCTGAATGCCCTCCAAGGAGCAGCGGAGGATACGTTCCAGCCTTGCATGGTTCGTCTCAGGAGCGAGGGCGATGAGAGGGTAAGCGAACTGCTTGACGAACGTCTCGTTGTAGTTCACGGCGACCGAAGGCTCGGTCGGACAGTTGTAGGGGATGGCGCCTACGCGGAACTTCTTCGGACAGCTCCGTGAGAGGCGCTTCGTGCAGGAGTGGGATTGCGTGCACCAGCTGAAATCGGAGATGGAGTTTTTGTGCGTTCGGCATTGAGACGTGACAGTAAAGCTCAGCTGACAAGGAAATTCTTTAGATAGGGCTGATTGCCTTGGCAGAAGGAGGGCCTTATGTTTACAGAATAAGCCCAAAATGTATCTTGCCTTAAAGGAGACTGTCCAAACTTATGGACAAGTACCCATAACTAATGATTTAAAGCGGTAAAAGGTTAAGGCGCAGCGTATCTGCTAGAAGATTTGACTAACGCACCATGGGTCACGGGTTCGAATCCCGTCTGAGCAATTTTTTAAATTTTTTGTTTTCCCCTTGGAACAAAGAAAAATGCCACCACGCAAGAATAAAATACCCCCTCGGGTCACGGTACTTACTCGCATCTGATGCCATTGATGCCGTCGCTCTTGGTGCAGGCCGTGCAGGACCGAAGCTCTTCACACTCTTTGGCTTCTGACAAGGAGAACAAGGCGACGAGAAGGAGGATTGAGACTGTGACAAGGCACTTCATTGAGATCTCTGAAAGACGACGAATGACGTAAGAGCGCCATCTGGCAGATTTTATGCTCGCGACGCGGTCTGCGAAGGCGCGCGTCGGGGACCGGAACCCGCGCCGCTAACCCGCCTGGGCGGGACAGGTTGGACCGAAGAAGCGGACGAAAGCGAAAGGTCCAGCCGATGATCAGCGAAAGCGGTTTGATCGCGCGCGCCAAAAGCGGTTTTGGGAGACAGGCGTGATTATGCAAGCCGCCGTGATTCTGGGAGGGAGTCAAGTCGCGTCGGAGTGGCGGTTCAGGGATCAAATACCAAAAGTCGCGCAAAGGGATTTCGAGACGGTTTTTCGAGAAAGTGCAAGTGCGGAGAGTTGGCATGGGAAAGCGCTTCAGGAGCTTCAAATAAGACCAACCGATCCGGAATCCTTGCCCTTCACACCAAGCCTCAATGGATCAAACGTTGTTGCTGATCTCAAAAATAGGACATTGTTCAACAGCATGGGGCCACATGATGAAATGGACGTGTGTCAAGTGGTGAATGTCGTCTTTGGGCGCTCCAGGCTTAAAATTCTGACCGGACACAACTCTAAATTTCGCGTCTTTTTTGTAAAACCAAAAGAAGTAAACTTCCGAAGAGACACAAATAAGCGCGGCTAAAAGACGATCAAAAATCAAAAGGAGCAGGTTTCAGCGTATCGTAGGGGGTCGTAAGAAGTGGTATATGATACCGTAGACAAGACAAACCCCAACTGCGATCTACTAAGCAGCTTTATTCGTTGGGGGTAGTAGCGGTTGTCCGTCTTTTAGGTAGAAAATAAGTATTAGGAAAGTTTTTGCTACTCGGAAGTTTATCTTTACGATAGAGTCCAAGAAGTCCTTGCAAGAAAGTTCTAGATGAGCCACAAATGGTTAAAAAGCGTATGATCACTTCCTGGAATCGAGGAACTACCAATATTCTTAATGATTCCCTGGGCTTTGGTGGTTCTTAAAAGACGGAAAACCCTTCAGTGAATGATGAACTGACCCAGATCGAAGGTTATAGGGCAAGTCAAGTCAGGAAGTCGGGAAAGGTCACAGACTCCCTGATCTAAGCAAGACAGTATATGAAGACTCACACGACCTTTAAGCTTCAGAAAAGTCCTAAATAGAGCGTACACACAGGCAACACCTTCTCTGAAGAGCAACAGTCACAAGTTGGATATTTATACCCGACTGCCGGAAGGTCACAAATCAAGATCGAGACCGGCGTACGTGCACTCCGTGACATCGCCCTCCCCCTTTATAGGTGCTGCGCAAAACAAAAATTACATTGCGACATGTACAGGTTCACGGAGTTCAAGAAGTACTTTGCCCTTTGGGTTCAGAGTCCGATCAAAAAGGTTCGTGTTGGATTCGTGTCGGTGACCTCCGGTGGCGTGATGTTTCCGAACGCTAATCAACATGCCCTCAGGGCACCGCGCGGAGACGCGACTATGCACCTTGTGCTCAACTGTGTCTAGACTGGTTATAGACAGACTACAGACACGCAGCTGGCGCAGTGAGTAAGGAAATGTTTGTAGTATCATGCACGTTGTATTCCATACACGCCTAGGACAGAAGATGAGAGAGCAAGTAGGAGTTTATGTATTGTACTGTGTAGCTGGGTTATTGCAGGCCCGAGGTAAACATGTCCTTGGTGACGTGCTGTACCGTGTCCAGCTCAATTTCGTCACACTAGGCGACACAAAAAACATACAAGTCTGTCTTACAGATGAGTTGCGTTCATTTTTAGATGAGCCTACTCTTTGATGAGGTGACAAAGGAGGAACATGGTGACCACAAATGTGGGAAAGATAGGAAACGAGATCCCAGAAAAACTGTCAGGAGAAGTTGTCACGTAGCTTTAGCTACACGACAAGCCACCGTTAGAGGATCCACCTTGCACACTGGGTCCTTCAGTTGACACTATTTAAGGGCTTGTTACAACGGTACTCCATCTTTGTGTCCACAAGTGACTTCATTATGACTCTATTACTATGTTTTCCACAACGGCATCATGAAAATAGAACAATGTTGTCAAAGAACCAGTAAAATTATTGGGCATTATATTCTATTATTTTGGGCAAACATGGTCATTGCTCTAGTTGTTACTCGTGTACCTTTGCTCTTAGCTTCTTAGCTGCTTAGGTATGTCTAATAGGTGCTCATATAAACTAGTAAGTCATGAGAAAGTTAAGTTTATGTTAGCGATTTGTAGGATTGCAAGTGATCACAAATTCCGCACTTAAAAAGGGTGGTAACTCCATTTAGCGCTATAGATAGAAGACCTGTTCCACATGCGTTCCACGAGTATAAGGACAAAACTTATACTCTGCTTAATAACATACGTTAGAGAGCGTAATCATATATAACCTCCACATAACCCACAGTCAGTTCCACTTGTTAGATTTGCCTAGATTCCAAGTCTCATGTCGCTTTCCTCCATACAGTGATGTCATCACGAAAACGTCAGAAGGTGTTAGTCTCTTCTACGTAATCCTATGCATTCCGAACGGAAAAGGGTGACAGCATCACTGATGAGAGGTAAAGGACATCTGTGACAAGTTCTGCGGAACGAGTGGAACACCTTGGATCGGAGTAGTTTTTTAGAAACCCGTTATTCTGATAAAAAAACGGATCGTACGTTAGATCGTTGCAAAGTTCAAGCGACCTTAAGACCTTCGGTGTGAGTGAGTCCTGAGGAGGGTTGACGATTAGAAGCGAGGAAAAACAGGTATTTTTCTAACAAAAGGGAGTTTAGTATGGATTTGGAGCGCTAAAGCCAATGTGAACCAACCCTAGATCGAACCCATTCACCTGGCTTTAGGGTGGCTCAGTCATGTTGTTGCTTAAGGTAGGTATACAGTATCAGAAGTACCAGTAAGCTAGCTAGCTTCTTTAGGGTCTAATCCAATGGTTCTAACAACAGGGTCGATGATGAACTGTTTTCTTAGGGTCATCGGGAGACGCTATGCTCGGGCACTTGACTACAGAATTACAAAGTTAAACAGCTGATAAAAACCGGTCTGATCCACCACCCTGGTCACCACAGGCACTTAAAAACGACGCGCCAGTCAAGAACAGGAACTGATACTTCATTCAACTCTCGCGCGGACCCCCTAGCCGACAAGGTGCGGTCTTAAGTATCCAAAAACACAGATCGTCTGTGATCTTCCGTACTTTTGACCGAATCAAAAACCACTTTACACTCTGAAGGAGACCACTTCTCCTTCCTTCTAAATTAGGTCATAAAAATGCGAAACGGTCCAACATACTTCCAAGTATGCAGGCCAGTAAGCGGGACGGAACGGCTTTTGCAACCCTACAACATCTAGTAACTATACGGGCGTCCATCCCGTCCAAACGCGCCTCTGCAGCACCGAAAACGAAAGTGCATCCCGCGCGACGACGCTCCATCGTTCCCGGTTTTTGCATTTCCCGTCTTTTCCAAACAAAGGCCAGCGTAAGGTTCGTTTTTGTATCGTAACCTACTTTCGACGATGACGAAAGGGGTCGCTACGGGTGTAGTTTGGATTTTGGATAGCGGACGGGGCACAAAACGGGACGCGGAGGCGGATCCCCTCCCGCGGACTGTGCAAAAAGTGGCGATCGCCGGGTGGGATGAGACAGTCGCGCCCTACGTCAGCGGCGGATATCCTGGTTGGAAGGATGGTTCTAGAAGGTTCAAGACCACGTGGTCAGGATCCTGGGGCAAGAGTGATGCGTTATGGTTACGGGGTTACCTGCGAAGAAATGATTGTGAGAGCTGGGAAGAAATACCTTGAGGAGTGTCCACCGGTGACTGACAATAAAGCATGAATGCTGAAACCTAAAAATTTCGTGCAAAAAGGAGTTTTTCTAGATTATGGGGTGCTACGTGACAGAACTTGTTTTTGGTTTCCTTGTTAATAGGGGTTGCAAACAGCTCTCTGCAAGGAAGGAGCGTTTCTCGAGAGTCTTTTGCATAGAAGAAAGGGCTCAAATATTTCGATAAGTTTTCTTCCTTCCTATAAGTCTTTCGATAAGTCTTTCTAAAATTAGTGATGCCAGCTTGCTCTGGAGGTTTGGCTCGATGCTTAACACGGAAATCTAGCCGGCATCACTGGTTGAAATGACTCTAAATACACTTCGTTTTGTATTCCTTGAACTTTAAATTGAATTTAGGAGTCGATTAAAAATTTTCGGCCGAAGGATTTTCCACTTTCTCAAAGAAAAAAACCCTAGAAAGAAACTAAAGATAAAAAAGCAAAAATGTTGGGCTGAGCCGGTGATCGAAACCGGGACCTCTCGCACCCGAAGCGAGAATCATACCACTAGACCACTCAGCCACTGTCTGTCGTTTGCCCACATCTCAAGAAGAACGGACTAGACCGTCCGTCTCCAACGAACTGTCTCTCTCTGCTAGTACAGCAGTCACTTTGCATTCCTTCTTCATTGTAGTCGGTCGCTTTAGCGCCACAAGCTCGCTTCAATGTCAGAGGTTTGGCTCTGTTTTCTTCTTCTATCCTTGTATCCTCCTTTTCAGAACACTTCCAAGGAAAATCCCATCGAAAACGCGCTCACCACCGCCACCGAGAGCGACCGTCCAAGCGAAACGCTTTCCACCACCGTCAAACAAGTTGGCAAACGCTCTAGAGTGTCGAAAAAGGCCGAGAAGGTCCGCTCAGCGGAGGTTTCAACGGTGAGAACTGAATGCAGCATCCGGGCATCAGCCACCGCCGAGCAAAACGTCTACCCAACAGAGTGGATCAAGATGTTTATCCTCTTTGGCGTCGTCATCCTCTGCTTGATCATCAACTCGCTGGCCGTGGCCAACGCGAACGACGTAGCCAGCAGGTAGGCCGTGTCTTTGTGCCCTTTGAAACCTCAAATCTCGTGTTTAGGGTCGCGCTGACCGACTTGGTCTTCATCTACGTGCCCCAGCAGGACTGGGCCCAAGTCTTTGGAGACTACCTGACCAGTGGAGCCGTGGTCACCGCCGTTTTCTTCCTCTTCGTCTTCCACAAGCATCGAACCATCGTCCTGAAGCGCTTCTTCTACACGAACTCCTTGCTCTTCTTGATGCGCGCCATCTGCATCAGTCTAACGCACTATCCGAGCAGCTACCAGGACAGTTACGAGTAGGTCCCTTCTCTTCTCTGCATGCATCTAGAATCGTGTCCAGGAAGTGTGTTCACCCCTCGTACGGTGGCCTCAGCTCCCTCTGGAAGCGTTTCTTCCACGTCATCATTACGGTAGGTCTTGGAATCTGCCAAGTCTCCATCTCCGTTTCAGGTAGGAACACAAGTGAGGGACGAGAACAATCGAGTGCTCTGCGGCGATCTTCTCTTCTCGGGGCACACCGCCTGCGTCACCCAGAGCACCTTCTACCTCAACTACTACACTCCGAAGTTCCTCTGGCCTCTCAGGTGAGTCTTCTGACGTATTGGATTGCATCGCAAAAAGGGTTGGCAAAACAGTTGATCCTGGCCGGGTTCGAACCGACGACCTTCTGCGTGTAAAGCAGACGTGATAACCACTACACCACAAGACCACGTGTGCTTGACCGCCATGTATCAAACAAGACCACACGCCTGCATCACCAGCATGAGGCAAGTAATATAACTTCTTCTAGATGGCTCCTTGTCGTCGTCTGCGTCACCGGGATGATCTGCTTGACCATTTCCCGAACACACTACTCCGTCGACGTCATCATCGCCTACTGGGTCTCTTCGATGATCTTCAGGTGAGTTAACGCCTCTTAGAAGCCTTCCTTGAGCCCTACTTTCAGTGTCTACCACGCCTTCTGCAACGTTCGCCACGTGGATCGGCCTCAGAACCGCGCATTCCGTCGTCTCATCATCTTCTGGACGATGTTCGAACTGGAGAAGAACGTCCCGTCGGGTCGACTTCCGAATCGACTCGAGTGGCCTTTTTCCAGGCCACAATTTATGGTTCGCTTTGTGAGACAGCTGGATTCGCCTCAAGACGACAACGCCCTTGGACGAACCGTGAACTACCTCACGCAGCATCGGATGAAAACTCATTTTTGAGTGTGTTTTTCCATTTTATAAAGTTTTGATTGCAATAAGCTAGGGTGAAGAAGCTCTCTATTCAGCAGTTAAAAACATCGTTTCCGCCGACAAAGGCTGAGGATGGCTTCCAATCGTTGGAGCGTTTCTCCTGAGCAGATGTCTCCAATGAGCCTTGACACGAAACTGCTGTCTTCTGCGTTCCCTTCCGTGACTGTTTGGCTCCAAGGACAGAGAATCACAGTGGTTCCCAAGGCGAACACCGCCTGGAGGACTCTGTTGTTGAGGATGAACACGGTGAGTCCTTCTTCTGTGAAGAAGTTCTCTACGAAAGGCACTTGAGTGTCGTCGTAGAATCGAACAGAGAGGGGACATCCAAAGACGCATTCTGGGAAAAGAAGCTCCTTCTCCTCGAACAGTGCTTGGCGTCTGCTGGTTAAGTCCGATTCGGTGGAGTCCATTTCGAAGTAGCGGAGCTGCTCGCCCTCTCTGAGCTTAAGGAACGTTGAGCCCGATTCGGACAGCACAGTTCCATCTCTGAAGTAGAGCTGAACGCTGTTATCGCTCAGCTCGTAGCAGAGACCTCCACTTGAGGTCTGACGAAAGCGACGAATCCAAGCGACAGGCTTATCCTCAGTCGGCGGTGCTGGAGATCGCTCATGGGTTTCTCGGTCTTGCAGGAGTTTTCGCAGAATATCCAACCCACTATCCTTTTTCGCGTTGAAGAAGCACTTCTCAATTGGTTCCTAAACAGATCCTTCAAATGGGTTCTTCTCCGACATCAACTGACCTTTTCCGCCTGCGTTAGCACACTCTGAAAAAGAGGGCGGAACCGAAGACTCTCGGCGGGAAGGGCTCTTGGAATAGGATTCTCCGTGAAGAAGTCCATCTTCAAGACGACCTCGATTCCAGGTCGGAGCTCTGGCTCCACAGTGAGCATCGCTCCAATCGCCTTCTGCGTCGAGGGACTAATTCTTCCTCCAAGACTTCGCAGAGTCCAATCAAGGTCTGCGATCCTTCTCACGCCGTCCGTCGTCTCAACGGTGTTCTTGGCGAAGTTGACGGTTATCCAGTCGTAGGGTATTTCACCGGAGACGCACTGGAACAGAAGACATCCGAGGGCCCATATGTCCACGCCAAAGGATTTCCGCTCGCTGTGGGCGAGAACCTCTGGCGCCATGAATAAGGTCGTGCCTTTCCGTTCGCGGAAGCCTTGGGTCCCAAGTGGAATCTCTTCGGCCAGCCCGAAATCAGCCACTTTAACCTCCAGGTGCTCGGTTAGAAGGATGTTCCGTGTCTTGATGTCGCAGTGAACGATCCTCCGCTGGTGAAGATACTTGATAGCTTCTCCAATGCTGAGAAGGAAGTAGCGAGCTTCGGCCTCGGTTACCGTAACCCGTCGTTTCACAAAGTCGGCGAGTGAGCCTCTCGCGCAGAGCTCCAGCACGGCCACAGCGTTGTTTTCGTCGTCGAAGGCACTGAGCAGCTTGACGATGTTCTTGTGATCGAGCGTGGCTTGGAGTTGGCATTCCTTCCTGAAGACGCGAAGATTCTTGGCGTCCGCCTTCTTCGCCAGCTTCAGGGCACACTTCTCGTTCGTGCTGGAACGCAGCGCTCGGTAGCACTTGGCGAAGCCGCCGTTGCCCAGCACCTTCTCCAGGCTGTACGAGTCCGAGGAGCAGTCATCAAAGATGACCTTCGTTATGGGCATGACTCCTGTTTCTGAGAACCTTTCTTCCTCTGTTAGAGCACAAATGTGTGAACACAACGAAAGCGATGCTGTCATTTTTGGTGTGACTTTTCCGATTCGACTCATCGATTGCTTTGACACTCGCGTTTAAGCACTTGAAACACTCCATTTTTTTGTTTTCAGCTCAACGATGAATTCAAGCGCTACTTCGGGTGAACCGGGTCCTAGCAGCGCTCGTGCTTCATCGTCACGCACTGTTAAGCAGAGTCAGGCTGGTAGGTCACATCTTGTTTGTGGGGAATTCAGTGACTGGGCAGTGAAGATCAGTGAGCGGTGAAGCCGACTTGAGTCCAAATCGAGCTAGTTCGAGGCTCTTCTCAGGGGAACCCTGCTCGGCTTCTCTGCTTCGCGTGTACGGACAGTTTGAGAAAAAGCAATGCTTTGTTGCGCTCATAGGTACGCTCGTAGGTATGTAATTAAGTTTGCACCGGCAAACCTTTCGGCTTTAGCTTTACGTAGGCCCACTTCGCGGTTTTGGCCTTTCGCTGTTTTTTTCGCTGTTGTGTCCTAGTGCCCCCAATTCCAATGTTCCGTATATTTGACTAGGTCCGAATTACGGCTTACACTTGAAGCTTTGCGCATCTTGCTCATAGAAGGCATTTTCCACAAAAAGCGGATTCTATTGTCTTTTCTCAAACTGTCCAAACTTTTTTTTTCTCAAAGTGTCCGGAAATCCTGCTTTCGAGCGTTATGAAATGTTTAGACAGGAGAAGTTCCCTAACCACGCCTCTATAAAGCAAATGTTGTTACAGAGCATGACGAAGCAGAGGAAGTCGATCTCAAGCTTGGTGCAGCGCACGTCATCAAGCTCTGTGTCCCGGTTTCAATTTGTATGGCTTTGGCCATTTTATCGATGAAAACAGTTGGTTTTTACACCCAGAACGATGGTGTGTTCTTGTGAGTCCTGGCTGTGTCCATGTACATCATGTTTACGGTTCTCTTTCAGGGTTTACACTCCTTTTACGAAGAAAACCGACAACAACGCAACGTTATTCTTCCAAAGCATGGGAAATGCGCTAATCCTTCTCTCTGTCGTCATCGTCATGACCATTCTGATTGCCATCTTATACAAATGTCGCTGGTATAAGGTATCCTCTGCTTCTATCGTACATTTGCTCAAATCTCCTTCTAGGTTCTTCACATTTGGCCGTCCGTGAGTAGCTTAATAATGTTGTCTATTTTTACCGCCATGTACATACAGTAAGTAACTGTTCCTTGTCTTCCTAATAGCTTAACATTGTAGAGAGGTGTTTAAAAGTTTCAACATTCCGCTTGACTTTATCACAGTCGGCTTCATCGTCTGGAATAATGCATTCCTAGGGATGGTATGCATCCACTGGAAGGGTCCCTTGATCATCCAGCAGGCCTACTTGATTCAAATATCCGCCTTGGTGGCTCTCTTCTTCATCAAGTACTTACCAGAGTGGACAGCATGGGCCGTCCTCTTCGTTCTTTCTGTTTGGGACGTTGTAGCGGTATTGTGTCCCAAGGGTCCGTTGAGAATCGTGGTGGAAACTGCAGAGGAACGCCAAGAGCCGCTTATCCCAGCCTTGATTTACACATGTAAGCTCCTTTTCCTCTTCATCAGTTTGCATTATTTCTTTTAGCTGCTATTTCCTACCCCTACACGCTGATCAACGCTGTTGCACACGACAAACCCGCATCTGATACCGTCACTCCAGAAACAGTACGTGTTGCCCCCCATGACGAAGAACGACCCACTACGTCGGCGGAGACCACCGAGCAATCGTCTTCATCTGGAACTCGTTCATCTTCGCAACCATATGGGGTCAGATTCGCACCGAATAGGAAGCAGAAAGAAGCGAAAAACGTTGCAAAGAGCGGCGAGAAGGAGGAAGGCCCGGCAGCTGACACAACCCAAGAATCTAGTATTAGGTAAGCGGTCATTTACCCTTCAGGATTCAGTCATCCTTGCCTTTAGGCTAGCTCCGACACAGAGTGCGAGTGATTCTAACAGATCTACTCAACGAGCGGTGCACAATGGCAGAAACCCACGCCCACCGAATGGTGTTCAGGCTGTGGAGGAAGACTACGAGACTGAAGATGGGATCCAACTCGGCCTGGGTGACTTCATCTTCTACAGCGTGCTCGTCGGAAAAGCGAGCAGCTATGGCGACTGGAACGCCACTGTTGCCTGCTACATCGCCATCCTTGTTGTACGTTCTCTCTATCTGTTTGCTCTAATTGGTACGTTTAGGGTCTCTGTCTCACTCTGGAACTGCTTGCACTCTTCCGGAAGGCCCTGCCCGCCCTTCCCATTTCGATCTTCTTCGGTCTCCTCTTCTACTTCTCCACGAGGCTCTTCATCACTCCGTTCGTCAATGAATTCCCGCTGCGAGGCGTCGTCTATTGATCTCAAATTATCGTCGACTTATTTATTCCTTGTTATTACAGTTCTGAACCCCACACATTGGCGATATGAGGTTGCACTGCCGAGCGGCTCGAATTTATACCCTTTGAGAACATAGGGGTATTGAGACTTATTACCTATTGATCCTATGCGGGAGGCAAAGAACCTAGGACCGAAGTCGTGCGCGTCACCTTCACGTTGCAGGACGACGTCTGCTCTGAAGAACACGACGATCGAAGAACACAACAGCTTACCGGTAGAAGTGCAGACCCACGCTCTCAACCCTTGAAACCGGTTCCCATGAGACCCTGAAGTTTGTGGCGACACACTGAACCTTGAAACGCGAAGTCCTTCCGCGTGTCTTTAAACGCCTTCTCGAGGAAACTCGTCTGCTCCTTGACAACCTTTCGGTTTTCTGATCTCTTGACGTACAGATCGATCGAGCGATCGATTGACAGTCGAGCCTGTCGAAGGAGAAATGTGTGTTTTTGCCGCAGTCGGGTGATAACTGGACGCTGTCTATTATTGATGGAGCAAGAGGCTGATTGCCGGACTGATACGGCAGCAAAGCACACTTCGTGTTGTTCACTCGTACCTGACCCATCAGTTGTTTCGTGATGCTTACAGGGTGCTAACTACCCACAATGTTTGCCCTAATCCATATTTGGAACGCCTATCTTACACAGCCCTGACCTATCCTCCTCTAAATCCCATGCTTCAGTATGTTGACCACCTGGATCGGCCTACTTCTGGCCGTTTCCGCGTCCCACGCCAGGACCTTCCCTGTCGTGGAGACCAACTACGGCAAGGTGCAGGGGTTCACTATCCGTCTTATGAGCGGCGCTCTTCCTAAGGCCAATATCTTCCTGGGCATTCCCTACGCCGCGCCTCCAATAGGGGATCTCCGTTTCCAGGTTGGCCCTCACCTACTTGGCGCTGTTTCTATGGAGTTTCAGAAACCGACCGAGCCAGAGGGATGGATCGACGTTCTTGAGACGCAGAAGTTCGCCCCAACTTGTGTTCCCCATCACAGGGATGCCATCACGGGTCCGATCAGTGAGGATTGTCTCTACTTGAACGTCATGGCTCCAGAGAAAGAGGTTTACAATTCTATACTGTGACAACACTTCAATCTATCTTCAGAGCAAAGATCCGAACGGCTACCCCGTCCTCTTCTGGGTCCATGGAGGTGGATACTGTATTGGCGCAGCCAGTATCTACGGCTATCAGAACGTCTCCGACAATTTTGTCTCCAGGGGAATCGTCGTAGTCACAATTCAATACCGGCTAGGCCCACTCGGTAGGACATAACCGTTCTTACGTGCTTCTTAGGAAGTTCCAGGCTTCTTGTCCACGGGAGACAGCGTTCTACCGGGAAACCTCGGTCTCTGGGACCAGGCCGCCGCGCTCAAGTACGTTTACGAGAACATCGCCAACTTCGGTGGAGATCCGAAGAGGATCACCGTTTGGGGACTCAGCGCTGGAGGGTCCAGTGCGCAGCAGCTAACTCTGTCACCGGTCAGCCGAGGTAAGCACGGCTTCTTGTGCTCGAAGGATTCGGAACATGGTCAGACTTCGTCCATCAGTCCATCGAGATGAGTGGATCTGCCTTTGCGGAGTGGGCAACCAGTGACCGCGTGGTAGGAGTGAGCCAAGAGCTTGCCCGGAGCTTGGAGTGTCCCCTCGAGTCGGAGGAGCTGGTCCAGTGCATGAGGACAAAGAGCGTCAATGAGATCATGGATGCAGTGGACAGAACCGTGAGTGGATCTGTAGGGGAAGGGACAGCCGAGAAGAGTTCCAGGGTCCGACAAGATACGAGCTGAACATCGTGAAGTACGGATCTAGGATCGACGGCGACTTCTTCCCAAAGAGCTACGAGGAGCTCCTTGACGAAGCACCGAAACGAACCGCGATCATAGGGATGACCGCCAAGGAGTCTACCTTCTTTAGTGCGTCCCTCTCTCCACATCTACAGTAACCCTCGTTCAGCTATTCTTGGTTTCGCTGAGACGATCAACATCCTCCACGTTCCAAGGGCCAACTTCTCGAAGTTCACCAGAGAAAGTCTTGTCGCTTTTATCCGAGAGACCGTTGCTCCCAAGAAGGTGGTCGGCGAGCAGGCTCAGGAGCTCCAGGAGCGTCTTATCCAGTTCTACGTGGAGCGTGATGAGCCCACAGGGGCTGATCATCGATTCTACTTGGAGCGGTACACAGACGTAGGTATTTCACTGCTTATACTACTACGCCCTTCTTCAGCTCTGCTCGGACGCGCAGTTCAATATCCCGATTCTCCTTGGCGCGGAGATGAAGCGGGAGCGCGGGTGGCCGGTTTTCTTATACCTCGACGAGTACTTCAACGAGGCGCTCTATGAAGACGGCGACCCGGCCGTCGGCTCTACTCACGCCAACGAACTCTACCCCTTATTCGGAGTACCCGTCTTTGGGAAGTTGGCCATGACGGAGGCAGAGAAACAGAACCAGAAGATGATCGTCGATGCGTTCGTCAGCTTTGTCAGCACAGGGTAAGCTAGGGCGAGGAGACCAGGGATCTCAACTACTGGATATTCAGCACTCCATCGACGAAGGACGCCGAATGGCTGCGGACTGACCATCGTCATCCACGACGCCACCTTAGCTTCAATGTCCCGAAGCCCGTGATGAAGGACGACCTAATGTCCGATGCCTTCGACTTCTGGACTCGCCTGAGCAAGGACTTCGACTACGACGTTGCGAGAGGTGTTTTCAAGAGCACCAGCAAGACCAAGGATGAGTTGTAAACTTTTGTTCTTGTGTTTATAAGTGGACAACTCATCTTCTCAAGCAGAGTTATGGGGATACTGATTGGCAGCTCAATATTTTTTACTTTTTCCTCTCTTAAGAACCACAATAACACTAGATGTTACCGGTAGAATCCATCGCCTTGACATTGCCCTTTTTTTGTTGCCGAGGCGTCGATTTCCTCTTGTGAAGTGAGGTCAGCGCCAGTAGGCGTCAGGGCGTGAGAGACGTCCACTCCGAAACCGTTCTCCTTCATCGAGAAACGTCTCATCACTTTGAACCACATCGCATTGGTTGTTTCTCTGATCGTCTGACTCCCTCCGAGTCACACCGCTGTGACGGGACGGTCGCCGCTGTATGAAGTCCATTCCGCTCGGCTCGATCGTCGGTTTAATTACCCAAAGTTTGAGGTAATCATTCAATCCGCCCTTTCAAGTTGAAGTGGCGAAGACAAATTTTGGAACTGCATCTCTTCGGAGGTGCTTATAATGTAGGGCTTTGGACAAGGAGGGCCCCAATTTCTCTTTATTCCCTCCCAGCGTTCCCAAACGAACGCTGGCGATGGAACCATTGCGTTGTCATTGTTTTGTTCTTGTTCTATTCAGCCTAAGCCTTATTTACTTACACAATAGAGCAACATGGTTCATATAAGAATGAACGTTAATATGCCGACCGCCATTGGAAGGTATGGAGTGACATACGAAGAGCTTCCAGTATATTCCCATGCTTGTGGTGGTTTTTCGGTAGTAGTAGAGCTGGCATTTGTAGAAGCAGTCATGGTGCTGGTTGTAGAACTTGTGGTCGTCGTAGTAGTGGTTGAAGTGGTCGTGGACGTCCTAAATTTCGAAGCTATTGTTACTGACACTAATCATATTTGCCTACTGGGCAAGAGGAGTTACTTACTTATCTTGATGTATCAGGAAAGCAAACGGCTCCTCACTTACACCATTTTGAAAAGTGTGTATGTGGCACAAAGTCCCATTCGGCAGTACTGCATTCTCTCCACGAGCCACCGCGTCCTTGTACTTCTGGATCGCATGGCTAGAAAAATACAGTGTTCAATTTCAGTGGTATTATTGGAAACTTACGAGTCGCGATATTCCAACAGGCACTGGTATGTTTCTCCTCGCATCCTGTACAATAAATACGGCTACTATATGAGTTAATAAATTATATGTGACTCACAAATGGGAATGCACGGCCTGACCGGCGAGAGATTGCGTTGTGAAGAATTCGTCGCGTGGAAACTTGCTGTAGAGATCCACGGCGTGTCCGGATAGTGCCTAGAAGGTTCGAAGGTACGATAAAGCTACTGGAAAGGAGAGAACTTACCGCATTGGTCAGCAGCGGGTCAGTCCAGGGCAATCGACTCTGAAATCTCATTTCTCAGTGGCGGTTCATTCTACTTCTGCTTACATCGTTCCTGCATTCGTGGGAAGTGAACTCTTCCTTGTTCAGGTCGTAGAACCATGCCCGTGGATCGCACAGCAAGCCAGTCTTGTTCGGCGCCTTCTGGTACTCGTCGTACTCGTATCCTTCGCCCAGCTTCGTCCAATTGCTCAGAGGAGGGAACGGAATGTACGCATCACTAAACGATGATTATGGCTGCTATCAGTACTGGTTCAAAAGACAGTTCCAGCTCACCCTTCTTGACCCGTGAAATCGTGGACCCACCATGCGACGGTTCTATAAAAGTTCTCCTTGCCTTTGTCCTTGAAGTCGGGATATCGCAGAAAGATGACCGCCGTTTCGTTGAAGAAAAACGGCCTCACACGCAGACGCGGAATTTGCGGAAAGCTATTTGCTTTCAGTATATTTAGTAGTCCGTAGTGCATATTTGTTGTGCTGCGAACAGTGCCGTTGTTTTCTATTTTATAGCGGATAATTCCCCAGTCATTAAGGGTGTGGAAATAGTAATTTCGCACCTTGGTGGTGTCGCATGGATGAACTGAAATGTAAGTAGAACCAATAAAAAGAAAACCGCATAATGAACTCACCACTAGTTCCTCCCCACGGAGAGTTATGTTGGGCGTCACAGCCAAAGAAGCAGATTGCGCACAGGACAAGAACATAAAGGAGGTGCATTGTAAACCGATTCCGAGAAGGTCTACTGTTCGAATAAGAGCGTTGAACAGTGCTGGACAGAAACCGACTAGAGGAGACAACACTGTCTAGACCACTTGGAAAATGGGGACCAGGGTTAGTCGGATGCCAAGCGAAATATGGGCGTGATGGGAGCCCAAGCTCAAGGCTCAAAGTGTAGCCGGGAAAACTGTTGATTTCTCGATGTACTTTTATTTCTTCTGGGTGCGTTTGGTATGGGTTTGTAGAGCAGATTGTTCTGCATCGTTTCCGCCCAAGATAACCAGAATTGATAGAAACTGGGCGTACTTAGGTCTGATAGGCTTGAATGAAAAATCTGGCCTTAGGATGTTGTTAAAAATTAAATTCTACGTCGAGTAAAAGCACAAAATAGCCTCCATCAGAGTAGTGCAAAGCTTACGGGTAACATTTGGAGTCCAAGGATGTACCACGAGTTGTGGGATGACCCCATCGATTCTACTTGCGGCGATACACTAACGCTATGCTTCTTTCCGTCTGGTCACTGTCCCTCTTTATATCCCAAATGATGGGGATAACCATACCTACGCCAAAAGGAAAACTCTATCCCCTTCTGAGACTGTTTTTTGCAAGGTTCGCCATGTTTATGACCTCAAAGTTATGGATATTTTATAGGCAATTTTAGTTAACAAAGCACCTCCACAATGCATATGAACAATGACATAACTACATCACCGAAGCGTGACCGAATCTCGTAGCTTTGATGACCGGAAAATTCTTGACGAAGGAGTGTTCTAGTGCAGTGACTTGCTGCTTCATCTCGCATGAGTCGCTCTAAACCAACGCGGTCAAAACTCTCTCTTTACCACTTGAGGGAAACACCAACACGAAGCCCACTCACGTAGAAGCTCTGTTCCAACTGTTCCATCTGTGCAAGAAGCGCATCCAGCACCGTATCCAGGCCATGGAGCTTCTCATCTACCGTCCGGTAGCTCTCGTCGATCCTCGGTCCCGGAAACGCCTTCGACTCGTCCAGATGATTCGTCTTTCGAAGCAACTCTCGTCCCTTGTCCATGAGGTCCTCCTTGGCGTTCGGATAGTCGTGGATGACATCCCATAGGTCGTCCTTCGTCAGCACGTAGAGGTGCGAGTAGCCCACGGAGCGGATGGACGCCGTCCGGTGGTTTCCGTTCTTGTTTCCCGGGATGTTCAAGATGGAAAGTTCGCCGAAAACAGAGCCCTCCGTCAGCGTGACGAACACCTTCTTCCCGTCCTCGCTGACCACATCCAGCTGCCCGTGATGGATGATGTACATCTCCTGTACGAAGGAGGTTAAAGTGGCTCTCCAGCATTGTGGAGGCGAAAATTTTGTGCGAGATAGCCACACTCTACCTTTCCAATGTCGCCCTTCTTGCAGACGTAGTCCGACGGACTAAACACTTGTAGGTTCAGCTTGAGGATGATCTCGTAGAGTAGTCCAGGGTCACAGTTCTGCAAGTCGAAACCTGTCGGACCATTCTTACGCAGATTGCTACCTCGAATAGCTTAACCTTCTTAAGAGTGGCCATGTGGACATCGACGGCCAGTTCTCCGTGCAGTCGGTCGGGAAGAAAGTCGGCCATGCCCTAGAATAAGCGAATCGGAAAGAGCTAGAGTAGATATGTTCAATTTGAAGCGGTTTTGTTACCATATTTCTTCAGATTATAGCCCGAATGATAAAAACGTTTTGGAGAAGGACGTTAGTGGTATCAGGAGAACCAGCAAAGTTTGCTTAAAGAAGTGATCCTCATTATCAGGCGTCGCTTTTTATTACACACACACTATTAATACTCGATTATCGCGATCGCTGCCAGTTTTCTACAGTCCACGACATGGACGAAGTTTCAATTGCTTTTGCGTGACATCTCAGATGTACCCGAGATTACGGAGGCGACAAAGCTGTCGGGACACTTTGGACAACTGGCGGAGATTGCGTTCCACTACATACTTCAGTATATCACTGACGTGAAAGACGGCATTGAGGAACGGCCATATTTGTACTACTGGTGCATTGAGCGCATAGTGCATGCATCCGAGGAATAGGAGGCCACTCCTAAGAGGTTCTGAACAGCGCGGAGCCAAAACACACTCGGCTGATGGAACAGGATCACACAACGTTAGCGGTGGTATAAAAGCTACCATTGATGCGCTTCAGATGGTCTTTCAGATAGTCCTTCAGATAGTTGCACGCTTTCCACTTTTGGCATTGGTTTTTGTCGCTCTTCATCTTCGCATCGCATCAAGCTCAGTGCACACGCTCGACGCTTGAATATTTGACGCTGGAGATCTAACACTTCAGCAGCGTCGAGTCACACTATTATCACGCAATTGCTCATTGTCGACGTTCCACAATCGACGACATGGACGGAGTTCCGGTCGCTTTCTGGACACACCTGTGCGACATCTCATATGCAGATGACATTACGGAGGCAAAGGAGCTTTCCGGGCCCTTTGGAGAACTGGCGAAGGTTGCATTCCACTACACGCTTCAGTATGTCACTGACGTGAAAGACGGCATTGAGGAACGACCATGTTTGTACTACTGGTGCACTGAGCGCAAAGTACGTGCGTCCGAGGAGATCGACCGCGTTCCCAAGAAGTTTGTTCGCGATGTCACAATTAACTTCAGGGACGCGAGACCCGAAAGCGTGTCCCGGGAACTGATCCAACGCTTCCCCCATGCCTGTCCCACCTTCCAGTTTTTCTGCTCGTCCATCAGCGAAGCCTGGGTCCACTTTGCCTGTTCGTGGAAGAAATCAATCGGTGTTGTTATCACGAAGAAGCTGGACGACAGATCAGTCGGACTTCTCCAAAGAGTCGTCGACGCTCGGAAGCTTTCTTTAATTAGCGTGGAGGAAGAAGCCTGCGAAGGCAGGATTCTAGCGATGTTGAAATCCCTACTCTGTCAGGATCAGTTTAGAGAGGTTGAAGTAAGCAGTTTTTCCAGAAGACCCTGGGAGAGCGGTGTCGTCCGCGAACTTCTGCAGTTTTGGTCACAGAACAGTGAGAAAGTCAGAGGAAAACGTTTGGCTTTGGAAACGATATGCAAAGGGGGTGTCAAGCAGCTGGAGGAGTTCCTGATCCACAGTGCCTCTTCCTCGTTTGGCCGTCTCCTTAGAATGACGGTCTTCATGGCGCCTCATTTTGTCCTCCCGCGCGTTCTTAAGGTGTGCTCTAAGGAAGAGTGCGACGAGATCAAGAAGGAGTACTACCACAAGAAGATACGCTTCCACAAACCTTCCTGCGTGTACAAATTCGAAGAAGGCGAGGGAAACCAGCGACGCCGACTCTACATCTCCTTTGAGTGTGCCACTGAAGAAGAACGAGCTGGAACTGGACGACGAAAACGACCTGCGAGCCACAGAGGACTCTACGATCTTCGGTTGATGCGGGCTACCAGTTTACTCCAAGTGTTGTTTACCTAATTTCAATAAATGTTCAGTGTTATTTGCTGATTTTCCTGATTTTACACCTGATTTAATGTGAAAACAGGACTTAAGCCCGAGTTCATAACCACCTATCACAGAACAGTGAGAAACTTAGAGGAGGAAATGCGGAGGAGCCGTCAAGCAGCTAGAAGAGTTCCTGATCCATAGTGCCTCTTCCTCGTTCGGCCTTCTGCTGAGGATGATGGTACCGATAGTGCCGTATTTTGCCATCAATCGGGTTCTTAAGGCGTGCTCTAAGGAAGAGTGCGACGTGATAAACAGAGAGTACTACCACAAGAAGATACGCTTCCACAGACCTTCCTGCGTGTACAAATTCGAAGAAGGCGAGGAAAGCGAACGACGCCTAGTATGTCACTCGTGCAGTCGAGGAGATTGCGACAATTCCCAAGAAGTTTGTCAGAAATTTCATGATCAACTACAAGGATGCTGATCTTAGGTGCTAGACTCAAGCGATGGGGAATAAAAGGACGTGAGGGATGAAAATTTGGCCTTAACATATTACTCTACGGATAGTTTTTTCGAAATTGGGAACTACTCACCTTTTCGTCCACCTTGGCCTGACCGTCCGCCCACATGAAGCTGAACCAGTTCACAATGCGGTGCTGCAGGGTGGAGTTGACGTCTCTGGAGAGGAGATGGCAAATTTTGCAAATTCTTGATAAATTTTTCTCCACCTGTACGACATGTGCTGCTTGCAACCGTCCAGTTTCTCGTCGAAGTCCGAGCGTTGGGCGTTCATCTTTTGGACCATGTTACCGACGTCTCCCACAATGACGGCGAAGATGACCAGGCCGAGGAGGGTGTCGCCGATTTCGAACATCATTTGGAGGCTATATGTTGGCGAGGGCTGAAACGCGGATGAAGCAACTTCTTGTTTTCTCTATTTTGGAGCCTTAGGAAGGATGGATCTTATATCCCCTGAGTTTAACAAGGATTTAACAAGGAAGCAGATGGCGGCGCTCGGATGACCGTACCCTAACCCAAAATATAACCCACTTGCTCGCCGAGGGTGACCAGAGTGCACGCTGACCAGTAGAAGCTGAGGGCGTATTGCTTGACGAAGTTCGGAAACCACAATTCGGAGCCTCTGAATGGATGAAGTAGCGAGCACCGCTCAGGGGACCCACATCGTCTCGAAGTCAGGGTTGACGAAGTCATCGTTAGGCAAAGGGCAACTGAAGGTCTTCTCGGGGCACATGTATGAGTAGTTCCTGGGGTTGAAGTACCACGGATCCGGGATCTTCTCGTAGGAAAAGGCCCAGTCGTCGTGAACTGCTTCTGCAACAAGTCCATCTTGTCTTGGGCACCAAGATCGGAACAATAAAGAATTCTTGCTGGTATTTTACCACAAAGCCTTCCTACTCACCTTCGATGTCGTAGAAGGTGCTGATGAAGAAGTAGATGCAGGCGTTCCAGTGGAAAAGGATGAAGCAAGTGAAGACGAGGCGATAGAGTCGGAAGAGGTTCGGGTAGGCGGTGCGCACTTCGGTCATCCCCACGAAATCGAGCATGCGGTAAGTCTTGAGGAAGCGGTTGAGTCTTGTCAAGGAGATGTCCGAGCGCACGAGGAGAAGAAGGTCCGTCGGGAGGACGGCGAACACGTCGGCCCAGAACTGGAAGCTGTGGATGTAGACGTTCAGCATGGGACCCACTTCGCTGACGATTACGCCTTCGTCCAGGAATTCTGAAAGGGTAGAATCTTCTTAAATCGACCCTAGTGACCACAGGGAAGCTTTGAATGTTGGGAATCCCGGTAACATGCTGGCTTTAGAGAACAACAGGTAAAGGGAAAAGTTGGGTTGGGTTCTTCTGCGACCTATGACTACGGTATCATTTTATTACGGAGCCATCCTTGAAAGAATAAGACAAAGAATGACAAAAACCATTGAAGAATAGGTGCTATAAAGTTGCTGAAAATCAATCTATTCTCAAGTCGAACCTTTCCTGGAGTTCACCACAATGTCGACTACATTCACGGTGTCCATAAGCACGTTGCCGACCACCCAGAACTGGTAAAGGTGCACCATAAAGTCCTCGAAGACGACGAGCGAGATCGTCATCATGTTATAAAAGCAGGCGCAAGAAACCACGAAGGTCCAGCAGTAGTAGAACTTGCCCGTTGGGTTGACTGAGAAGTGGAGAAGATCCCTGAAATTAAGTGCTTTCCATGTGCACTTGTCAAACACATACTGAAACCATTTTCCGTCCTTCTTGATACTGTCCGCCGTAGAGATGGAACTCTCTTCGTGGGTGGGAACTGCGCCATCTTGCTCCTGAATAAGAGGAGTCTTAGATGGTACCGATTCAGTGATTATTGACAAATTTTGTAATTTAAGGCGAACCTGAAACTCCAGGATTCTACATTAAGAGGCTCTCTATAGAACCGATATCTCCCATCCTACGCCGATAGATCGATACCTTGGCACCTTTCTCGACGTCGTCCTCGGCGGCCATGGGGACAAGGTGAGCGAATATCTAATGGAGGAAGTCGGCTAATGGCCTCACCGACATCGCGTGATGCCACTTCTAATGGACGCCCCACTCGTTATTAAGTGTTTATTTCTGGATTTTGCCGACTGGACGCGTCGATGACAGGTTGGCATTTCTATTTCGTTTCGGAACATAGGGTGACAGGAAATCACTGTGGAAACTGATTGAAAAAAGACTTCGATAAGTGGACACGTTTCAGTACCGATTAGATACGGGGTTCTAATTTGTTCGGAGACTTCAAGTTCGGAGACTTCAAGCAGTCCCTCCTGGAGCAGGCGATTATTGACAGCACCAAGGAGTACATTGGAATGCCGAGGAGGATATTGGCAAAGATGATGAAGGCCTACGACATCCGCTACGACGGGCTCTATGGTGCTTATACGGGGGACTGTAACCAAACCATCCCTGACTTCCTGGTCAGAGCTGGCGATGTGACTCTGACAATCAAAAGGGCCCAGCTCGTCTACTTGGAGGAGCCCCTGCCGAATGGAAAATGTGTCGTGAACTTCGAGGACTCCTCGGACTACCTCCTTGGGACCGAGTGGTACTTCGGACTACCGATCATGACTAGCTACTGTACGAACTTTGACTTTGAGGGATCCAGGATAGGATTCACTCCAAACACTCTTGTTTGCCAAGACTGTGATTGTCACGAGTAGTTTAAGAGTTAAAAGTTCTGAACAATGCTACACGATATTCGATCGAATTTCCTGCCCTATACGGATGGGAGCAGCTCGCGGAGCTTGAGCGAACTTCAGCACAGGCCAAAGACCTGCACGCGGAGTAATATCTCGATGTCGTAGGGCTCCGAAATCTTTACTGGAATGCCTACCAGCGCCATCGACACAAATTACATAAGACCGAAAGTGACGACAGTGAATAGAGCCAGCAAGACGTGACATAAAGTAGCATAGGGAGTGCCCCCGTTTTCGATCTCTTCCATCCCCGCCTCTTCATTGCCTTCCGATTCCCAATGCTCCACCAGTGTGGGTTTCGGTGTAGAAGGAGCTGTTGTAGTGGTTCTCGTGGTAGTCGTGGACGTTCTAAAATTTGGCAGTGGTGGTTACATATTTCTTTTGTATCTTACGTAGTAGTAGTGGTAGTTGTGGTGGTAGTGGTTGTTGTCGTTGTTGTGGTGGTAGTCGTGGATGTCCTGAAGGTTACAAACATTTGCACATTTCTAAACTTTAACGCCATGTAGCCTACTTGGTTTTGCCGTCGCGAGGCAGCAGGAAGCCTCCCGGCTGCTCATCCGAAAAAGAGTAATAAGTTCGCAAGATGCACAGAGTCCCGTTCGGCAGTACTGCGTTCTCTCCACGGGCTATCGCGTCCTTGTACTTCTGGATCTTACCGCTAAAAGGATACGATCTTTAGTGCCAATGCTGTTATTGCCACTTACTGGTCGCGATATTCGAACAGGCTCAGGTACTTTCCGTGTTGGATCCTGTATAGTAAACATAGATGTCACATTAGTTGACCAAATGGGACTTACGCATGAGAATGCACGGCGTGTCCATCGTAAGATTGCACGGTGATAAGCTTCTCGCGTGGAAACGCGCTGTAGCTGTCCACGGCGAGTCCGGTTCGTGACTAGAAGGTTGAAAGGTACGATAAAGCGACTGGAAAAGAGAGAACTTACCGCGTTAGTGAGCACGGGGTCAGTCCAGGGCAGTCGGCTCTGAAATCTCATTTTTTATGGAAGTTCATACTAATTGTGCTTACATCCTTCTTGCATCCATGGCTCATAAACCGCTTCTCATCCAGGTTGTAGAACATTGATCTTGGATCACAAATAAGGTGCTCCTTGTTCGCCGACTTCTGGTACTCGTCGTACTCGTATCCTTCGCCCAGCTTCGTCCAATTGCTCAAAGGAGGGAACGGGATGTACACATCTCTAAACAGCGATTGTGATCAATGCTAATCTTGAAGTTATTTCTTGTTTACTTGTCTCTGCCCTGGAAATCCAGCACCCACCATGCGACTTCTCCCGTCGACGGTTCGTCAACGTATCGTTGTGCAGTTTTCAGCTCGCGATATCGCAGAAAAATGACCGCCGTTTCGTTGAAGTAGAAAGGTCTCACCAACACCCAATCGTGTCCCTCCTTGTTGTAAACAGGCTTGAGTTGTTCGAGAAACTCCACGATTTTGTCGCCCAATTGTTTTGTGGTGCGAACTTGGCCGGCATTTTCGATTTTGACGCGAACAATTCCCCGACGGGTAACTGTGTGGAAGTAGTAATTGCGCAGTTTGAAAAGGTCGCAGTCACCCACTGAAATGGCAGTGAAATCAGTAAAGAACATGGCTGATGCACTTACTTTGTGAATCTCCCCATGGAGATAATTCTCCCGCATCACTGCCAAGGAGGTAGATCGCACAGAGTACGAGAGCGCCGAGAAGCTGCATCGTTGACCGATTCCGAGGAGAGCTACTGCCGGACTAAGAGGTGCTTGACAATGATTTGCAGAAATGCACTAGGGGGAGTCCCGTCTGTCTGTTTGTCTGTCTGTGACTCTGCATCTATCCCATGGGGGAGATTGGTTAGGGGTGCGTCTATCCAATTTTCACGTCGCGAGATTACGCTCGGGTTAGGCTTCTAGTCTGCTTTCTTAGGCTATTTGAATCTTTCTCAAAACAAAGAAAATCGTGGGAAGGTAGACAAAAGCTGTCTCAATCACAGCCTGAAGAATATTATGTTGCCCAGGTACGTGGCCGCGAAGCATAATGCAGAGAGACATAAGCATGACGAGACAGATTTCGTGAAACTACAAAACTTGTCACATAGCAATGTAAATGAAAATGGCGACCAAGACTTGAAGACATGGAGTAGCATACGAAGTGCCGTCGTCTGTCATGTCTTCCTCTTCTTCCTCCTGCGCATCCTTTCCGCTTTTGTCCAGCCAGTGCTCCACAAATTCTGGTTCCGGTGTAAATCGGGTTGCAGTAGGCGGAGTGGTCATAGGGCTGGAAGTTGTAGTAGAAGTGGTGCTCGTAATGGTGGTCGTAGTCGTGCTGGTTGTAGAACTTGTGGTCGTGCTAGTTGTGGTGGTAGTAGTTGTAGTGGTGGTCGTCGTGGGCGTCCTAAATTTTGGAGCTATTGATACTGACACATCTCACATCTGTCTACTGGGCAAAAGAAATTACTTACTTAGGTCTCCCATCTTGATGCATCAGGGACGCAATCAGTTGCTCATTTACACCACTTTGAAAAGTTCGTATGTGGCACAAAGTGAGCAGAGCTGTCATTGACCAGGTGACCCGACCCGAAACCCGAAAAAAATCGGTGAGTCAAGGTAAAAAATCATACTTTAATGCCATGAAATTCGGGTGATCATAATCATGCTAGTCAGAAACAATACTTTGAACTGCATTTCACGACATTTTATGGTATTCCACTCAAAACCAAAGTCACCTGACCCGACCCGAAACCCGAACCTTTTGGGTAACTCGACCCGTGACCCGACCCGACCCGATGACAGCTCTGGAGGTGAAGGGGCAGATAATTTACTTATTTAGCTGTCGGCATAAATCACACAGTAAAGAAAGAAAGGATGACAACCAGGAGTATAAGATATGTAGCTCCATTTGAACTGCTGTCATCAGTTATCTCTTCTTCCGCGCCTGTTTCGTCCCAGTGCTCCACAAACTTTGGTTCTGGTGTAGATGGAGTTATTGTTGCGCCAGTCGTTGTAGTAGTAATGATTGTGGTAGTTGTTGTAGAAGCAGTGGATGTAGTAGTCGTTGTGGAGGTCGTGGGAGTTGATGTTGTCGTAGAGGTTGTGCTGGTAGGCGTCGTAGAAGCTGTTGTAGTTGTCGACGTTCTAAAATTTGGAGCCAGAGTTTACGCGTTCGCGAAGAAACGTATCTTACTTTGGTTTACCATCCAGACGCAGCAGAAAGCCTTCTCCTTGTTCATCAGCATGTGACCAGTAATGTTTAAGGTGGCAGAAGGTCCCATTCGGCAGTACTGCGTCCTCTCCACGAGCTATCGCGTCCTTGTACGTCTGGATCGCATTGCTAGAATGATAAAGAGGATATTTTGAGTACTGCTAACGTACACTTACTGGTCGCGTTCTTCAAACAAGCACTGATATCTCCCCGACAAACTACTACAAGGTAAACATATGTATTATGAGCTGATACAGGACTATATACGGGACTCACATATGGCTATGCAGAGCCTGACCGTCGTAAGATTGCGTTGTGTAGATAGAATCACGCTTAAATTTTCCGTAAAGATCCATGGCGAGTCCAGATCGTGACTAAAGTATGGAAGCTGTATACGACAAGGGCATATGGAGAACTTACCGCGTTAGTGAGCACCGGGTCAGTCCAGGGTAGTCGACTCTGAAATTTCATTTCTCAGTGGCGGTTCATTCTACTTCTGCTTACATCTTTCTTGCATTCGTGGGAAGTGAACTTCTTCGTGTTCAGATCGTAGAACCATGCCCGTGGATCGCACAGCAAGCCAGTCTTGTTCGGCGCCTTCTGGTACTCGTCGTACTCGTATCCTTCGCCCAGCTTCGTCCAATTGCTCAGAGGAGGGAACGGGATGTACGTATCACTAAACGATGATTATCAGTGTTATCAGTACTGGTTCAGAAGACAGTTCTAGCTCACTCTTTTTCACCCTGGAAATCGCGGATCCACCACGCGACGGTTCTATCAAAGTTCTCCTTGCCTTTTTCCTTGAAGTCGGGATATCGCAAAAAGATGACCGCCGTTTCGTTGAAGAAGAACGGCCTCACGCGCATCCACTCAGGGTTCGTCTTATACTCGCTCTTGCGAAGTTCCAAAAAATTGCTAATTACATTGAACATATTTCCTGTGTCGCGTTGGCGGATTGCAATGCGAATGACTCCTCTGCGAGTAACAGTGTGGAAGGCGTAATTTCGCAGTTTTTTCGTGTCACATCCACCAACTGAAATGGCGCAAAGAAAAAACAAATGAATGAATGATTTCCATTGAACTTACCATCTCCTCCCCATGGAGTGTCATGTCCGGCACTACTGCCAAAGAAGCAGATAGCGAGCAGGATCAGCGCGTCCAGAAGACGCATTGTAAACCGATTCCGGGGAGAGCTCCAGCCGGAATAAGAGCATTGCACAGAGATTTGCAGAAGGCGACTCAATCAGACAGGAGTCTCGTCTGACTGTCTAAGACACGGTTGCATGGAGACAGTCTGCCTGAGCAGTGCTAGGTGCATAGTCGTGCTTCCTGGAACATTTGCTTATTGGAGAAGCTCAGTTATTTGGCGTCGAGTCCATGTCGTGGTTCGACAGCGTTATCTTTCAGTCTTTAACACATTTACATGGTTCTCTCTAATCTTTGAATTTTACAACAAATCAATGCGAAGTAAGCAATGCTTTCTAAGTGACCAGAAGCAGTGGAAATAGGGCTTAAAGAAAGGTAACCTGCATGAGGTTTGACGTTTGACATTTAGGCTTTATTGAACGTTTATAATTACTAGATGTATGCCCACTCGCATAGGAATGCAAGTGAATATTTCAAAGTATAGTTTCAACGGAGCTTTCATTTCACTATAATTGATTTTCTGGAACGTTGAGGCTTTATGTGCCTATACTTCTCATAAATAGGATTGGATACAGTATTGAAGAATATTGGCCCTTAATCGTGGTCGTGACAATGACAGTTGTGGCACATCAGGGTGTTAGGGGTGAATCCAATCCTGGAGCCGTCGTAGTCAAAGTTCGTGCAGTAACTGGTCATGATCGGCAGTCCGAAGTACCATTCGGTTCCAGAGAAGCTTCTCGAAGAGTCTTCGAGATTCACGACACAGTTCCCGTTAGGCAGGGGCTCCTCCTTGTAGACGAGCTGAGCGCTCCGGATCGTCAAAGTGACATTCCCGAGGAGTACGCGGAAGTCGGGCAAGGTCGCGTTGCAAGCTACGGTGTAGGCGTCGTAGAGTCCGTCGTAGCGGATGCCGTGGATGGCGACCAGCTTTTTGAACACGGGCTTTGGAACTCCGATGTACTCCTTGGTGCTGTCAATGATCGCCTGCTCCAGGAGGGACTGCTTAAAGTCTCCAAACTCGACTCCCGTGAGGGCGAACTGCCAGTAGCCCTTGGAGGAGACGGGGACATGGACCGTCTCCGCGCTGTCCGGACAGTTCTTCGTGTTGCCCCAGTCGAGACGGCCTTCGCACCTAAAGACATGAGTCATGAACTTAAAAAATCTATTTTATAAGCCCTAAGGAACGGCTTATACCTACTGTGATTAGCTACATAGAAGCCAAAGAGTTAGAAATAGTGAGAGAAAAATGGAAGGTCCGCAGTTTTTTACTAGAGTAGAGGTATCTGTACCTATTTCGTCCAGCAAGCTTAGTGTGCCAAAAATGTCATATCCACTAATCCAGCAATTAAGAACCTTGCGTAGGTCCAACTTTCTTAGAATCGTGAACTCGGATTCATGGTGGACAGAAATTAACAACCCTTTCTATCATAAATCTAATGATCAAGTGTCATTGGAATGCTTGGGATAGGAACCAATCCAAACTGTGTAAGCAAGCGCAGTCAATCGCAGTTTCTCTCATGCTTGGTAAAGCTGACATTCCGGGCCCCTCAAATCTAAGATCTTACCCGTTGAGGGCCAGTGCGATGGAGAACTGCCTCCGCGGCCAGTGCTCTAGATACTTGAAGGGGAAGAACGTGTCTCCGGGATGTTTCCGCAGCGAAGGCCATCCGCAGCCGATACGCCCAGTGTTGGTCGTTTGAGGCGAGCGGATCAAGAAGGTGACGTTTGGCATGGCGAAGTCCACGCTGAGAAGGACCGACTGAAAGGGGTTCCACTGTAAAGAGACATCATGGGCAGCCCAAAAGACCAGAAAAGCTTAGGAACTACTGGAAAAGATCAGATCGAGAAGGTTGACCTTGGAATCGCGAAATAAGAAAATTACAAAACTGTAAAATGGTCCTACATCAAATCTGTCGATCCCAGTGAGTGCGGAGGTGTGGTGGAACGTGGAGGAGACGAATCGGTCGAAGCAGGGCTGTTCATTGGCCGGTGGGTCCTGGCTCTTACACACCGTTAGCTCCATGTCCCCTAGGGTAGTGTCCACGATGAACTGTCCAAGTTGCGAGGGAGTGCCGACGTTGAAGAGAGTCTCCAGCACAGCATAGTCGTTCGGGTTGTGTTTGTAGAGCTTTGATGCTTCGAGAGGCCTGGAATCAGTGCTCTAATTGTGACAGGTAGCTCAATATGTCACTTGGGGAATGCGTGGCTTCCTTGCTGCATAACCTCATAGATATCTTCGAACCTACCGTATCACTCGACGTCTTACGCGGAGATTTGGCTCACCAAGTTGTAACACCGTTCCCGAGCACAAGCAGAGAAGGATGCAGCCGACGGTCCAGCGCAGCATGTTTGGAGGCCGCTGAGGATGCAAATGATCAGATAGTGGAGCAGCTGCTATCAGTCGGTCATCTGATCGCCAGGAGCGTATTAAGGCGAAGAACTCTGTTGTTGCCATCGTGGCCCACATGAAGAGACCAAAGGGCGATGATACGACTGTGATAAGCGGCACAAAAATATTGTAGTCAGTTTGCTGTCAACCGTAGAAGTCGCAATCTCGAACTGAAAGGGAAATGAAAGCAAAGGCATGGATTCTGTAGGTTCATGCTTAGGTCTTGTCAAGAGGGCTCAGATCCAGAAGGTGTAAGGGCTACAAAGACTTCCACTCCGAAACCGTTCTCCTCCATCGAGAAACGTCTCATCACTTTGAATCGCATCGCATTGGTTTTTTCTCTGATCGTCTGACTCTCTCCGAGTCACACCGCTGTGACGGGACGGTCGCTGCTGTATGAAGTCCATTCTGCTCGGCTCGATCGTCGGTTTAATTACCCAAAGTTTGAGGTAATCATTCAGTCCGCCCTTTCAAGTGGAAGTGGCGAAGACAAATTTTGGAACTGCATCTCTTCGGAGGTGCTTATATGAGAGGGTTTGGGGCGAAGACCGGGTTCTTTATTTATTCAGTGTTTTGTAAAGTAGCTCTTCGGAGAGAGAGGTTTCAAGACGATTGATAATGAAAGATTGTTAATGGATTGGGATATCCGACATCGCTAGCAAAGAAGCAGATTGTACAGAGGGGAAAAATGTCAAAAACTTGCACCGTTGATCGATTCAGGAAAAATCTACCGACACGACTCAGAGTTACATGCTCGGTGTATAGTAAATTTAAGCCTTCGTTAAGCTTTGTAAACTGTCATAAAACGTCTTCATTTTAAGCGTCGGTGAACGATAACATTATGACTATTCACAGTGCCAGCGCTGATCAATGATAAGACTGTCACAATGTGAAGAATTCCTTGCGTTTGCTTGCGACTACTCGACCAATTCCATTCTTTCTGTATTCAATTCATAATGGCCCCCATTCGCACAGATTCCGCGTTGCCACTTCCCTGTGAGGTGCAGTAAGCTGCTATCGGAACCTACCGTGAACATGTGCATGAGGCATGACCAGAGTAATCGAGCGTCGATGGCTATATCGGTTTCCCATAAAATTGTCTCGATGTACTCACTCCCTAATTTTGGGTTCAATCAAACCCCAACCCTTAAGGTGCTGAGCGTGCACTCCTCGCGTTTGAAGACTTTTAATTTGTTTTTCACATGTCTACATGCTGTAGGGATGAAGCTGACAAAGGTCGATTTCCCCAGAGGACTGAAGCCAACGAGCTCCTTCGCAGTGAAGGACGGATGGCTCTTCTACCGCTCCGCAGACGAGTGGGGATGGGAATTTCGACTGTACAATCTGTCGACAGGAGAGGAGAAACCATTCGTAACAGGTTTGTCAATGTGACAGTTCTTGACCCGCAGGCGCATACAGGCTTGGAAGGACGCGCACTTTGGATGTTCTGTGTGGACGGACGACTGCACGTGGTCTACCATCTCCCAGATCCAAAATTTAATAACACTTATTTTACCTACTGCATTGTCGAACTGGACTTCGACGAGGGCAATATTGAGAGTGCTACAGTCGTGCGAAAGAAATCATGGCAACAAGGGTAAGTGCTTAACACTTGTTTCACATAGAAAATTACCAATGAAGGCGTTTTGCGAACGGCTGCCAACTGATCTCATCGTCAGTGATCCACGTAGATTCCAGAGGAATACTCTCGTTGGAAAGTTATCAGTTTTACGAAGAAACTGGTATCGGTAAGTGTAGGAGTGCTGTAGGTATATCTAAAGGAACGAATGAAGCAGATAACTCTGTATCAGATAGAATGAAGCACAACGATTAGCGAAACTGTTTTCTTTTGGATTAGAATCACCCTAAGAGTCTCTAAGAATACTAAGAGTGCCCTAAAGGTACCAGAAGAGAACCTAAACGATTTTCCCGTTCGTTGAATCTGCTATTAGGGTCGCACTCGATGTGGGGGGGGGCATTATCTCGGCCATACTAGCTGTTTCACCAGCTATGTACAACATATTTGTTAGTTTTCTATATGAGCCTAATTATATGGGAGTCCAAAATCTATCTCTCGATAGAAAGAAGAGCCCATGAATGGTTGCCACTAGAGATCCTTTTTCGTTCCGAAACGACCTCGAGCCGGATCTATTTTGCTGCCCACAGTTAGGTGCTTCTAGTAACCTCCAAATTGGGGCTACAGTCACCTAACACATCATATGTATATCAGCTTTGTTGCTTAGATACTAGACACATTTTCTTCAACTGGAAAGATCAGATGTGTTTCGTCGCAAAGCAGAACAATGAGTTCCTTCTCAACTCATTCCACTTGAAGAATGGAGTCCGTGAAATCACAAGAAAAGAGCTGGTCGTGGCGGATGACGTTAAGGAAACAATGAAGACTCGGGCGTCCCGATCATTCGTGTGCGGAGATGTCGTCTACAGCTTCCACACTTTCTACACTGCATCTATCCTGAGCACCCACCTGCTGAAGCTAGATTTGGGGCAAGTCGGTTGTTTACAGTATTTCACCCAAGAATATTTAGAGACTGTACGGTAGAAGAGATAACGGGCAAGGTGGAAAACATGAGCAGTGTAAGAGTTCTAAAGGAAGGAGCGACAGGCGGAGAAGGAGTGATCTACTTATGGGGCGTATCCAAAGATTTAAAAATGACGTTTTGGAAACTAGAAGTATTGCTTCTCTTACGATTTAATCGCTCTATTTTTCGCTTTTAGGAATTAGACGACCCTTCATCGGTCCCCAGCAAAGAAGAGTACCCCTGTGAGGTTTGCCATAATCTCTTCAGAGTTCCTAAGGTCTTCCCTTGCGGTCACACCATCTGTGGGAGATGCGAGAGAGAATTGGCGGTGGATATCAAAGAGAAGAAGAAGACGTTGGTCTGTCCAAATTGCAAGAAGAGCGTTGCTTTGGGGATGAATGAAACCCTGCCAACGAACGAGCAAGACTCCTTTCTGTGCTTCACCTGCGGACACAGTCATAAGAAGAACAACTGCGTGCATTGTAGCACGTGCACGGAGGCTCAAAAGAAGGTAGGCCACAGCTCAGATTGCTTGAACTTCCCTGCTAGACCGTTCTAATTTGTGGGATGTGTGCTTTTAAAAAGCACAAGGACCACGTGAGCGAAGAGGTCACCTTCCCCAGTTTGCTTGACAAGACGAAAGTGTTTGCCACGGAAGATACTGCGAAGATAGAAGCCGACATTGACTCCTTGGAGGAAAGGCTTCTTGAAGAAATAAGGAAGAGTGCTAAGATGGAGGTCAGCTTCCACATCTGAACCATCGCTTGACTCGGCTGCTCTATAGGCACTGACGACGACATTGGAGGACATGATGACGATGAAGAAGAAGATCCTTGAAGACAGAAATGTGACCACAGCTGATCTGAAGACCGAAATCGGGAAGTACAAGGATCTCGCTATCAAAGCGGAGCTGGTAATTCTGTCCTTATAGGAGAAGAAAAAATGAGTGTCGTTTAGAAACAGAAGGCTGTAGAGGAGTGGATGGCGACCATCTTTGCAGTCATTCGTGGATAGGATAGATATTTATTCAACTTTGGGCCAGGTCGTTCAGCAACTTGAACGTGTTCCTCAATTGCACTCCTCATGTTGTAGCTGACCTCAGATTGTGACTTGAAGCTCACTTAAGTTTCTTAAAAGCCCACAAACTGATCGTGGAGGTAGCTGATGTCGTGGAACTATGCATGCTTTAATGGGATACAAGACAGATATATGGACAAATCACAGGAAAATGAAAGTGACGATGGCGGCCAAGACTTGGTATGAAGTAGCATACGACGTGCCGTCGTCTGTCATGTCTTCCTCCTCTTCCTCCTGCGCATCCTTTCCGCTTTTGTCCAGCCAGTGCTCCACAAATTCTGGTTCCGGTGCAGATCGGGTTGTTTTCGCACCAGTCGTTGTAGTAGTCGTTGTAGAGGTGGTTGATGTCGTGGTAGAGGTTGTGCTGGTAGTCGTCGAAGAAGTTGTTGTAGTCGTGGACGGTCTAAAATTTGGAGCCAAAGTTTACATGTTCTCGAAGAAACGCATCTTACTTCGGTAGACGCAGCAGAAAGCCTTCTCCTTGTTCATCAGTATGTGACCAGTAATGTTTAAGGTGGCAGAAGGTCCCATTCGGCAGCACTGCGTCCTCTCCACGAGCTATCGCGTCCTTGTACTGTTGGATCGCATTACTAGAATGATAAAGAGGATATTTTGAGTACTGCTAGCGTACACTTACTGGTCGCGCTCTTCAAACAAGCACTGATATCTCCCCGACGAACTACTACAAGGTAAACATATGTATTATGAGCTGATACAGGACTATATACGGGACTCACATATGGCTATGCAGAGCCTGACCGTCGTAAGATTGCGTGGTGTAGATAGAATCACGATCAAATTCTCCGTATGGATCCATGGCGAGTCCAGATCGTGACTAAAGTATGGAAGCTGTATACGACAAGGGCATATGAAGAACTTACCGCGTTGGTCAGCAGCGGGTCAGTCCAGGGTAGTCGACTCTGAAATTTCATTTTTCAGTGGAGGTTTATTCTACTTCTGCTTACATCGTTCCTGCATTCGTGGGAAGTGAACTCTTCCTTGTTCAGGTCGTAGAACCATGCCCGTGGATCGCACAGCAAGCCAGTCTTGTTCGGCGCCTTCTGGTACTCGTCATACTCGTATCCTTCGCCCAGCTTCGTCCAATTGCTCAGATGAGGGAACGGGATGTACGTATCACTAAACGATGATTATGACTGCTATCAGTACTTGACAGTTCGAGCTCACCCTCCGTCACCCTGGAAATCGTGGATCCACCATGCGACGGTTCTATCAAAGTTCTCCTCGTCCTTGTCCCTGAAGTCGGGATATCGCAGAAAGATGACCGCCGTTTCGTTGAAAAAGAACGGCCTCACGCGCATCCACCCAGGGTCGTTATAATAGTTGATCTTCACAGATTCCAAAAAATTTCCTATTCGATGGAACATATCCACTGTGTCGCGTTGGTGGATTGCAATGCGAATGACTCCCTTGCGAGTGACAGTGTGGAAGGCGTAATTTTGCAGCGTTGTCGTGTTACAGGCAAGAACTAAAAGAAAGATCACTGAATGATTTCCATTGGACTTACCATCATTTCCTCCCCATGGAGAGTCATGCTGGGCACCACTGCCAGAGAAGCAGATAACGACGAAGATCAGCGCTTCCAGAAGACGCATTGTCGACTGATTCCGGGGAGAGCTCCGGCCGGAATAATTGCATTGCACAGAGATTTGCAGAAGGCGACTGGGAGAGACAGGAGTCCTGTCTGTCTGATACGAATGAGTGGTATAGATCCGCGAAAAGGAAAGAACAGGTACCGCCCAAAGCTTTTGTGGAGCTGCACCTAACAGAGAGGTGACAATAGTGACGAGTACAATGTCGTGGAACTATGCATGCTATAATGGGATACCAGACAGATATATGGATACAAATCACATGAAAATGAAAGTGACGATGGCGGCCAAGACTTGGCATGAAGTAGCATACGACGTGCCGTCGTCTGTCATGTCTTCCTCCTCTTCCTCCTGCGCATCCTTTCCGCTTTTGTCCAGCCAGTGCTCCACAAATTCTGGTTCCGGTGCAGATCGGGTTGTTTTCGTAGAAGTAGTGGTTGTAGTAGTCGTTGTAGAGGTGGTTGATGTCGTGGTAGAGGTTGTGCTGGTAGTTGTCGTAGAAGTTGTCGTAGTTGTCGACGTTCTAAAATTTGGAGCCAGAGTTTACGCGTTCGCGAAGAAACGTATCTTACTTCGGTAGACGCAACAGAAAGCCCTCTCCTTGTTCGTCAGTATGTGACCAGTAATGTTTAAGGTGGCAGAAGGTCCCATTCGGCAGCATTGCGTCCTCCCCACGAGCTATCGCGTCCTTGTACGTCTGGATCGCATTGCTAGAATGATACAAAGGATATGTTGGGTACTGCTAATGCATACTTACAGGTTGCGTTGTTCAAGCACGCACTGGTATCTCTCCGATGGCGAATTCCTACACGGTAAACATAGCTATTATGATCTAATACGCTATAGGTGACTCACCTATAGGAATGCAGGGCCTGACCATCGTAAGATTGCGTTGTGTAGATAGAATCACGATCAAATTCTCCGTATGGATCCATGGCGAGTCCAGATCGTGACTAAAGTATGGAAGCTGTATACGACAAGGGCATATGAAGAACTTACCGCGTTGGTCAGCAGCGGGTCAGTCCAGGGTAGTCGACTCTGAAATTTCATTTTTCAGTGGAGGTTTATTCTACTTCTGCTTACATCGTTCCTGCATTCGTGGGAAGTGAACTCTTCCTTGTTCAGGTCGTAGAACCATGCCCGTGGATCGCACAGCAAGCCAGTCTTGTTCGGCGCCTTCTGGTACTCGTCATACTCGTATCCTTCGCCCAGGTTCGTCCAATTGCTCAAAGGAGGGAACGGGATGTAGTCATCTCTAAACGATGATTATGACTGCTATCAGTACTTGACAGTTCTAGCTCACTTTCTGTCACCCTGGAAATCGTGGATCCACCATGCGACGGTTCTATAAAAGTTCTCCTTGCCTTTGTCCCTGAAGTCGGGATATCGCAGAAAGATGACCGCCGTTTCGTTGAAGAAGAACGGCCTCACGCGCATCCACTCCTTGTCATATTCGCTCTTAAGAGGTTCCAAATGCTCCCCTATTTCAGCGAATATAGCGGACGTGTCGCGTTGATCGATTGCAATGCGAATGACTCCTCTGCGAGTGACAGTGTGGAAGGCGTAATTTCGCAGTTTTTTCGTGTCACATGGAGGAACTAAAAGAAGAGATCGCTGATTGAATGATTTCAATTGAACTTACCAATCCCTCCCCATTGAGAGTTATATCCGGCAGCACTGCCAAAGAAGCAAATAACGGCGAGGATTAGAGCTTCCAGAAGACGCATTCTCGGCCGATTCCAGGGAGAGCTCCGGCAGGAATAAGAGTATTGCACAGAGATTTGCAAAAGGCGACTTCCTGTCTGACACCTGTCTGACTGTCTCAATGAAAGCCGATCTCGTGGATATGAAAGAAGGTATCTGTGTAGTCTCATTTTTCATGAACTAGCTGGTAATCCTCTATATCCACAGTCCACAAAGGTCACAAAAATCTTAAAGTTATCAAACATGGACGATGTGGCATACAGGTCTCTGAAGTTTGAGGGGTTTGGCAAACCGACAATGCAACAAAGTAGTGGGAACTTCGTTCCAACAGCTGGGAATAAAGGTTGTTCTTGCTAAGTTATTTCCCTTGATATACGAACAGAGTAATAGGACAACAGTTACGTCATATGAGTCTTTAGGTAATCAGATAATCCTACGAGTATCGCGAGAGAGCGGACTGATAAGAAGAGTTTATCAACGTCTTAAACCGGCTAAAAGACTACCCCTAGTACATACAGTTCTGCAGACAGTTCACATTAGTGCCACTGTTCTCGTCCCGTTCAAATATTTCTTCTTTTGATCTCTGTTTGCCCTTTGCTAACTGAGCCCTTTCCAGGATGTTCAAACTCGTCGTCCTGACGGCTCTGGCCGCGGTGCTGAACGCCGCCGTCTTCCAGCACGAGCTCCGCTCGGTCGGCTCGATGCGCGCCAAGATGATCGCCGCGGGCACCTGGAAGGAGCAGGTGCTCAAGAAGTTCCAGCTCCG
>JADLIF010001404.1:0-11286 GCA_016648015.1 Steinernema khuongi
CCTTCTTCTGCCTCGTGCTCCTCCTTGGCCTCGTCTCGGCCTCCTCCGCCGAGTGCTCGGGCACTCCCTGCACCCATGGCTGCTGTCCCTATCCTGACGCCGTCTGCTGCCCCAGTGGATTCGCCTGTTGTCCTTCTGGAACTGTTTGCAACGAGGCGCAGGAGATCTGCTTCAGCGTAGGTTCTAGCACAAAGGACCTAACTAGTAGGCAAGCAATGCTTTTAGAGCTTCGAAAGGATGATGTTCAAGAAAATGAAGGTGGCATCCTAGAAGAAGAATGGATCTACTGGCAAGCTGCATTTTGTAACAACTGTACCCTTTTGTGAGTTTAATGAAAAGATTGGCGCTGATTGAAAATTAAATAAGCTTGATACGCTGACTAGCAGTTCTACACAGATTAAACCTTTATCTCATAACAAAAAGAAGGACACCGGATAGCACATCTGCGAAAAAGTCAAACCCTCACATGTCAGCGGTGCAACCAAAGTATCCTGATAATTTAATATTCTGAAGTTCCTTAGCACCAACACGAATAAAAGCAGCTTAATGTTTTATTACGTTTTCGCAGTGTACAATACATGTTATCCATCTTGGAAACGTCACCACTTTACCATAGACGGAAATTCTGCGCGGCTAATAGAAGTTTTTTGTAGTTGCCGGGCAATGGAAAATAAGATCGATCTTCAGTGACCTCGGACTCGGACGATAAGGACATTTTGACTTTTTCGATGGGCTCCATTCTTCCTTCCTTTCCTCCGTCAGGATATGGCCAGGCCTAACTTAAGCGTAGGTTTTTCCTTTCGTCCGTTAACTTCTGCGAAACTTCCTCTTAGGAAAACTTGGCGAAACGCCGAAACGATACTCACGGAGTATTTTGAAGCCCTGGTCATCGCATAGTCGAGATTAGAATCCCGAGTCGCTGGAAGTATCAGACTTACGCAAGGCCTTCGTTGGTCCAAACGTTATCATGTCCTCCTGGACTCTGTTTGAAACCAGGATTTCCGGCAATGCACGGAGTTTGCTCGCGATTGTTCTCGTCGCCACCAAATTTCTAGTGATTCTAATGGACGTCGACGTCGTTGACTTTAAAATAAAGTTAGGAACGCGGCGTAAATTGTATACTCACTTGATAATCTCCACCTGGAAACGAGTGTAGGCAGGGAAAGGCCAAGCGAATGGCGTTGTCGAACTAGTAGTGGACGTGGTCGGCTTTGGCGATTTCGGCGTAGCACTCTTCCGGTGTATCTGCGAGATAAGTTAGGAACATGGCGTAAATGGTATACTCACGGACTGATCCTCCGCCGGGAAAAGGGGGAAGGCCGGGGGAAGAATAGTGTAGCGTTACCCGAGTTCAGCTCTGGTTCCGAATAGAAGGAGTAGATATTCTTATGATATGTATCCTTTAAGGCGCCAAGTTGCCTTACAATAACCAATATAGCTTACTGGAGTAGCGAAGGACAATAAGAGAGGGTAGATACAGTAAGCTGCTTCGCACTTGACGGTCGGCAGGAGCCGACCGCGCGGAGTGTTGCGCGCGACCAGCTCTGGCCTGTCCCTCCTTCAGGTCACTCGCTAAAATGGTGACAAATTGGAGTGAAGAAGGTGACAAAGGTGTTTGATCTAATTATTTTTTCCTCAATCCATCTAAAGGCTTAGGAAAAAACAGCGGGGTCGCACTTCAAGGTTGGGTTCAGCAGGACGGCTTCGACCTTCATGGTGTTTGAAAGTGTCAAGGCGAAGATTGATCAGCTGCAAAAAGCAATTGTCGCAACAATCGAATTTGCAGCAGAAATTTCTTCCCACCTCTTATAACGATGTTGTACAGGCCTGAAGCGCCACGAAGGTCAGGCAAACGAAGCAAGTGTTCTTCTGATTGCATAGTTCTTCCAGAAATAGTCCCAGCACCGTGAGAGTCACCTTCAAGCCCAAAGCAAGAAGATCTCCTGTTAAATGGTCGACCCTCAACTCTTCTGCCATCTCAGGTTCTAAAATATCAGTAGACACTGCGACGCATGTCGATAGTACTAGAAGCAGCGGACCTATTGACATCCAAGCCATCAGTAGTTTTCAACGCACCTTTCAATGTAGTATACCCAACGCCCCATATCCAGCCTATTGGCAGGTTTAGTTCATTAGTTGTCCGCATGCACATAGATTACGCAATCCGCGGGGATTCCACACGTTCCCCGAAGGTCATGATTGAAGACCATTGCAGAACTCGTAAACGGACAGCCACGATACTAAGGACCCCTCTAGTGGATCAAAGTGTCCATGTTCCAGTCAACATTTCTGCATTCCACACGTGCCAAACATGTTCCATCCACCTCCCGAACTGTCTCCTTAATTCGATCATTTTCTTCGCGATCACTCACTCCAGCGGACAAGTGTGTGTTCTCTGTGCCTTCCGCTCTGTTGTGCCCCTAGCCGTCGTCGCACGGCTTGCTCCTCCTTCGCCCCTCTTCTCCCAGTCGTCTGCTAAGCCGGACGCGCTCTTTTCTGTCTTCTATTGCCGCCACATAGCATCCAAAAGGCAAATGTTGTATTATGTCATTTCGCTGCTGAGGTGAGTTCATTTCGACCGGTTTGAAGTGTTGATTTATCGCCCCATAACCTGAGCCGAGTGATCGATTTTTATTTTGATGGCCACACGCGTCGTTTGAAGAATTTGTTGTGACATTTTGGTTTTGTAAAGTCCAAATCTAGAGTAGTTCGGAAGGTTGCCAGGGGTAGATGTGAGCCTTATTCTATCAGGACTGGTTTGATGTGTTAGGCCCACTAAATGACTACCCTTATAGAGATAGCTTTGACCCTAAAGCAACTTAGGAAAAAGTAGAGTAAGTATCAACTTCACACGGCTAGATTTAGAGAAGAAAGTCAGCAGGGAATAGAACCGAATCTGTCAATATCGTGTATCGATCACTTAAGCAAAAACACCGTCCTCTGAGTCCCTTTATACCATAGGTACTTGACCAAAAGTTCCATAAATGCACGACTCGGCTCCTCGCACCTTCTTCTCCTACTCTTTACTCCCACCAAAGTGCAAAAAGCGCGTCACGTTCATCACGCGACCGTGCCTCTCGCTCGAAGTTCCCCCTCCTGATCTCTGGTCTTCGGCGGCCGAAAATCCAAACGTTTTCCAGTCAATATTCTCTTGAACTTGATCGCTAATCCACCCTTCTCCGCTATCGGGCGGCCTGAGACCGCACGGTCTTTGGTCTCATGGTCGCTGCATGTTTACGGGGAAGTCAATGTTAAATCAAGCGATCAGAAAGGAACAATCAGATTGCGAAATGGCTGATTTGTTAGGACCGGTGCGCATTATCAGCATGAACACCATGATCGTTGCTGTGGGCTCCAATCGATATGTCAGAAGTTGAGCTAGATGAACCTGGAAGTGTTGTGAGAGAGTAAATAACAAAATAAGGGGTTGTCATTACAACATAATCTATATTGGGCTGGACAACATTCTGAACAGAGCAACTCCAAACTCCAGAGCACGACCCGAACAGTCGTTGACACTTGTTTTGAATCCCGAAGAACGTTTCACTTATTGATTGCCTCTAGTCAGTAGATCGAATAAACCCTGGCCGGGACCTCTTCTCCAAACCTGTACAGTAGCACACATAATTGGAATAGCGCGCCACGACTCGAGGCAGCACACAAAATCACTTACCCTGACTGTCCAGCTACCGTAATCCATGTCTCAGAAATCCTAAAGAAGATCAGCTGATTTTTTCTCCGATCTCTTCTCCCCCACTCTCTTACTCACGTCTTGTTCTTTCAGCCAGATCTACGTAGATGGCCCCATTCTGACAGCAGTACAAGATGCACATCTCTACCCCGACTCCAAGTACTTCGTCGACATGGCGCTCAAAGTGGACCCGGTCACGACACTACGGGACTTCTACGAACTCGGAGACAGTGTGCAGAAACGCGAGGTGCTCCAGAAGTTCGTTGAGGCCCATTTCGACCCTCCCGGCTCGGAACTCATTGAAACGTATCCAGAGGACTGGGTCCCGTTCCCAGAGAATTTCCTCAAAATCGAAGACTACCACCTGAGGCGCTGGGCACTCCATCTTCACCGCATCTGGCGAGATCTGTGCAGACGGGTGAAGGAGGACGTGCGCGACCGTCAGCAGCTCTATTCACTGCTCTACGTTCCACATCCTTTCGTTATTCCGGGTGGTCGATTCAGGGAGTTCTACTACTGGTAAGTCGGACGAACATCGTTCTTATCTGAAGGGACTCTGGCCGAGAATCTTGGTAGAGGGACAAATATTGGAAATCTGCGAAGCTTGTGGGGTCAGAAGTGCTTCTTCGTCCCAGAAAGAAAACTTGATTTCTTTTGTTCTACTGATGGTGAGAAATGTTTTCAATGGCCACGGGATACGGTATAGGACTTCGAAAAAGTGTGCTTTTACGACTCATATCCTCATTCACATTTTCAGGGACTCCTACTGGATTCTAAAAGGCATCCTCTTCTCCGAGATGTACGACACTGCCAAGGGGATGATCCGCAATCTCGCCTACATGGTCGACCACCACGGCTTTGTTCCCAACGGCGGTCGCGTCTACTACCTTCTCAGATCTCAGCCCCCACTGCTCACACCCATGGTTTACGAGTACTACTTGGCTACGGGTGATCTTGAATTTGTCCAGGTTGATAGTCTCCTGAAATCATCCTAAAGCCAGTGTTTAGGAGGTGCTTCCTCTCTTAGAGAAAGAATACGAGTTCTGGGAGACGCATAGGTCCCAGATGTTCCACGACAAGGAGACCAAGAAGGAGCTGTTCCCGTACTTCCAATACAGGGTTAATATGAAAACGCCGAGGCCAGAGTCGTATCGTGAGGACATGGAACTGGTGAAGGATCTCGAGACAGATGGTAGGCTATGACAAGACTATTGGAAACCCCTTCTACTCATTTGCATTGACCGTATACCCACCCCTGCCTACATAGAACCCCGTTTATTTACATCTCTAAACATTAACTGTTTAGACGCGCGACACCTGATGTGGTCGAACGTCGCGTCGGCGGCGGAGACGGGCTGGGATTTCAGCACGCGTTGGTTCGCCCAGCGCGGCCCGGAGATGCACGACATGCGCACCATCCGAACCACCTCTATCGTCCCAGTGGATCTGAACGCCTTCGTCTGCGTAAACGCGCGCATCCTGGGGTCGTTCTACGAGATCGCCGGACGACCGGACAAGGTCCAGGCCTACCAGCGACGCTACGAGCGCGCGAAGCTCGAGATGAAGGAGCTCCACTGGAACGAGACAGACGGCATCTGGTACGACTACGACCTGGAGTACGGTACTCACTCGAATACGTACTATGTCTCGAACGCGGCTCCACTTTACGCGAAGTGCTATGATGATGAAGACGACGTCACACCGCGCAAAGTCTACGCCTACTTGGAGCGCGAGGGGGTGCTCAGCTTCACGAAAGGTCTCCCAACGTCGCTGGCCATGGGCAGCGGGCAACAGTGGGACGAGGAGAACGCATGGCCGCCGATGATCCACATGGTCATCGAAGGCTTCCGCACCACCGGTGACCCATTCCTCATGAAGGTAGCGAAACAGAGTCCTTCTTCGACAAGTGCTGAGTGTTCAGGTGGCGGAGAACATGGCGACGTCGTGGCTCACGCTCTCCTACGGGTCCTTCATCCGGACACACGCGATGTTCGAGAAGTATAACGTCTCCACGAAGACGGAGGAGTGCAGCGCCGGATCCGGCGGGGAATACGAGGTGCAAACAGGCTTCGGGTGGACCAACGGAGTTATCCTAGACTTGCTAGACAAGTATGGAGACAAGATGCACTCCTCTGCGTCTAGACAGTTCGCTGCTCTGCCGTCTCTCATTGCAGTAGTTGTACTTGTCTGGTTCCTGTAGAGCTGCTGAGCCATTGTACATAGATGTAAATAAAACTTCCTCAGTAGGTCGTAAGACAATAGAAAACACCTGCAACTACTAATTAAAGACAAAGAACGAGCGAGAAAATCAGAACCATAATCGAGTCAAGGCGTGCAATCAATAGGAAGCTGACATCCCACACAACAGATTTGCTACGGTCTTGCAAGGAACAATCATAAGCCAACTATTCACACATCCATGGGTGCGGCCTCGCAGCTCTCTCATATCTTATCAAACCGATTTAATAAACGACACATGCCTTATCTCGTTTATAAACAGGTAACAACGTTTTATTGACAACAAAGAAATCATAAAACATAACAAACTTCTTAGATCATGCGCTCCAAAAGCTTGTTGATCTGGTCCTCGCGGTTACCGAAATCACCACCTTCCACGAAGTGGTTGGTCTTCTTCACCCATCCTCCGGCAGGGTTGTTAAGCTTGAAGGGCCACAGGAAGTTGGTGACCTGCTTGAAGTTCTTTCCGACGGTGAAAATCTCGTGCACGATATCTTCAGTACAGATGACATCGGACTTTCCTGCAAATTTAACAATTGAAGAATTGATAGAAAGGATAGATCTTACCGAGGTTCTCTTCAACAACGGTGTTGTTGGTCAGGGGAACGCGCTGCTTGTTAACCTTGGCGTAACCGCGCTTGTAGATGAGGTTCTTCACGGTCTTCAGGGTGGGGTATCCCCAAGCGACGTACGGGTCGATGATGCGGAGCATGGGGAGAGTGGCCTTGTTCAGCTTGACGAAGACTCCGTTGTTGATCTGACGGAGACGAAGAAGCTGGAGCACCTTGCGGGGACGGGGGTGCATCTGGTTGATACCGCGGATACGGATAACGAAGGCGAGCTTGGGCTCTTCGGGAACGTAGAAGTTTCCGGCGGCGCGGGCCTCACGCTGGAGTCTGAAGGCGGTCTTCTCCGCCTCACGGTATTCGCGCACATACTGCTCGGCGCGCTTGAAGATGACCTCCTTCTTGGCATCTTGCTTCTAAAACAACGAATATCAGAGCCCGACTTCAGACGAAATAATCAAACCTTGGCGAAGGTGGCCTTGTTCTTCAGGCGGAGAGCCTTGATGGCGGAGCGGCGCTTCCTCTGCTTGAGCAGGGTCTCGGGAACTTGGGGGAGCTTCTTTCCTTCAACCATTTTAACCCTGTAAGAAAACTGTTGGAAATATTGACGAAAAAAGGAAAAGTCCGCGGAACGATCAGAACGCACAACTCGTGGATGAGCTTATGGATAAGCTTTCAAAGTCGTTCAAGCTAGAGACGCCAATTTAGGCCGAAAAGAAATCGCGGGACCACATTACTCCATCAGATTCAAAATTGTTTAGGCTGCCATGGCATTCATGTTCAGACGTCTCCTAGTGTGAACTACGGTATCTTTTTGAATTTTTTCGTTGCGGGACCCAGCGAGAGTGTCGCCCGCTCCAACTGTGCTTCGCGTGGTCGCGGCGGCTGCGTCGGCCATGGGGTGACACTACGGCTGCGAGAGCGCGAGGGAGAGGCGATCGCCGGTGCTGGGCGACGAACGAAAGGAGAGGGAGATGACGACGATGGTTCGGTGCAGCGGCGGCGGCGTTGACACGCGGCGGACGGACAAATTCTCCGCCGGGCTCGCGATTTCGCCATCACGACGAACCAATTTTTGCGCTGGTCCGTCCGTTCGCTCTTCATACCGACGCTGGTGGCTGTGCATCGACCATTCCCCGCATTCGCCTCGACACCGCACTGTTCTGTATTCACAAATGTGTGTCGTTTTAGCCGCTCTGCGCTACGTTTTCTCCTTTTGTCACACAAACTGTTGGGTTGTCGCTTTCAAAAGTGGGGATTTCCGTAATCTCTGTGCTAGTTGCAAGCCAGAAACTTACATTTGCATGCGGGCAACACGAATGGAATGACGGTGCGACCTCAATTGGCACAGTGAGGTCTCGCCGCATCGCTGCGTTTGCAGTTCGTCTCGTAGACGATACCGTCGAGACGTTCTGTGAGTCTCAGACGTCGCGTTGCAGGACGCACCTGTGGTATAGATGGGTTTTGGATATGACGCATGGTTTTGTTTCCAAAGTTCATTTCTCTTCCGCGGCGTGCAACGCCTGAGGAGCGTCGGGAAGGGTGTGTTTGGCGGTGGTGTTGGCGATGACGGTGGTGTCTGTCATGCGCCCAGTCGATTCCCGTGTGCGTTACGCCTTCTCGTTCGCAATTTCAATTTGTCGTTTTTTTCAGAACGTGAGCAATGGGTTCCCGTGATGATGAATACGACTACCTTTTCAAGGGTAAGTGTTTTCCTCCACCGAAATATCGGCTACTTCCGTAATCGATGACCCATTTAATGTGTTAATCCTTTAGTTGTGCTGATCGGTGATTCGGGCGTCGGAAAGTCGAACCTACTCTCGCGCTTCACTAGGAATGAATTCAATTTGGAGTCGAAATCTACAATCGGCGTCGAGTTCGCTACTCGGAGTATCCAGGTTAGGTCCCACGTTGCACCGACAGTGATTCATCTCGTGAATGTAGGTCGAAGGCAAGACCGTGAAAGCGCAGATTTGGGATACTGCCGGTCAAGAGCGTTATCGCGCGATCACCTCAGCCTACTACCGTGGAGCCGTTGGTGCGCTTCTGGTGTACGACATTGCGAAGCACGTCACCTACGAGAATGTTGAGCGTTGGCTGAAGGTTTGCATTTTTGTTGAATTAAGTGATTATCCACTGTATGCATTCAGGAGCTCCGCGACCATGCCGACCAGAACATTGTCATCATGCTCGTAGGGAACAAGAGCGACTTGAGGCATCTTCGAGCGGTGCCAACTGATGAGGCCAAGGCTTACGCCGAACGCAATCAGCTGTCTTTCATCGAAACCTCTGCTCTGGACAGCACCAATGTTGAAGCTGCGTTCACGAACATCCTGACCGAGATCTACAAGGCTGTTAGCAATAAGCATGTCGGCAACAGTGGTGTTCCCATTCCGACGTCAGGAACTGTTACGATCACCCCGTCCACCAGTGATGCCCAAACGAAGAAACCGTGCTGTAATCTGTGATTCAATATGTGTAACCGTATCACTTTTAATGTAATTATTTCCTTTTCAAGCTACTTTAATAAAAAGTTTCTTTGAGACTCTCGTTTGTTGTGCGGGAGCATCGGCGACTGGATCGTTTTATGTTGACGGGGTTCGATTGCACAATGACTCGGCGAGGGTCCAGTCACAAATGTTTATGGAGATGATAAGCGCACGGAAGTCGTCGATGATGGAGTGTTGTATAAAGGGCAGGAGTAGAGCTGTTTGTCATTGATATTCATGAATGTGGATTGCTCTCTCCTGATTCACTGGAGTTGCGAAAGAAGCGTCGACGGCATCGGAGATAATCGGAGGCGAACTGACTCAATGAATCATCGATTGCAACGGATACGTTGTTCCCTATTTGAGGTCTAGTTTTAGTCTCAGTCTTCATCTATGTATTTGTGGCCTAGACACACTCAGTCTCGGTCCTAGTCTGGTCGTCGTCTCAGTCTACAATCTATAAGTCTGTAGTCTGTGGCGCAGTGTGACCTGAAGTCGGAGTTGCTGAAGAAGACGTTCTAGGTCCCTTCTGGTTTGCTTGCAATGTTGTCGAGCGGTATGTGCGTTCTTCTTTCAACCTGAAGTGCAATAACGACCCTCGTCAGACCATTTAGTCCAACGTCCTCCCCTTTGGTCCAAATGAATGTCATAATTGAGCGCAGCTGCCCATTGGAAGCGAAAATTTATGGTAATTGCACTCATAAATTTGCATCGGGAGTCGGGAGACGAGCTGGCTTCTGGTGTGACTAACCCAAAGAATGGTAATAGGACTTTAGAGATTTTTCAGTCCCGGATCCTTAAAACAACAGTTAGTCCGGCAGAAGTAGAACCGACCCGAAATCTACGATACCAAGGGAAGCTTCGCTTTTGGTCAATTCATACAAAATCTTAACACTTTCTCGCATTGCTCAAGAGATGTAAATCTTTATTCGATCTTTGGCGCATTCTTCCTGTGCGCACCAAGACATGGACGCGGTCCCTCTGAATTTTATGGAGCGCGTTTGCGTTTGCTTGAAAGATCATTCGATCGTCGAGAAAATCACGGACCTCTCATCTGCTTGGGGTGCGGTGTCCACTGCAACCAATGATAAGATCCACTCTCTAGTGGTGTTTGTGGATAAGAGAGATGGAAAGGTCTATGCTGCGGCTCTTCCTGACTGCGCCGGTTGGGGCATTGATACTCCTGTTCCTCTCGACAGTGTGGATCCAGCTTTCATCACTAGGTTCTATGTAGAATCTCATTTTTTTCGCAATTTTCCGAGCAACTGGAGGGAAATATCTTTGAAGCAACTGCAGCGACTCGCCTGCTTCATCAAGCCCACGAGAGAAAGGAGGCCGCCTAGAGAATTTGACGACCTTAATTTCGATAGTTTAGATCTATCACTGGAGGCAAAGCACATCTTTCTGTATAGAGAACTCTTGTCTTTGGGTCTACTAGTGGATTCAGTGAATTTGACGATCTTCGATGGGTTGGAGGATGCGGTGGAGAAGTTCTTCGACCAGGTTGGACCACTCTACAGTGTCACTGTTAACAACAGGCAAGCAACACTGACAGAAAGAACTGTCGAGAAGATCATCGACAAGTTCTTCCCTATCCCAGGCAGCGTTCTTACACTGGAGCCGCGTATAAGTAGAGAACAACTGAAACGGCTCGCCCTAAAATGTGAGATGTCCGGGGTGCGTGCATTCGTTGATGTAATACCGGAGGAGTCGACAGATAGCCTGGACGCTACGAAACTTTTCGATTTTGACAAGTACTATTCGCACTGTAAGATTAAACCAAGAGCAGTGTACGCTTATCGAGAGGGAGAAGAAGATGTGAAAGAATATATTGATGTCTGCGTGGACGATTCTAAAGGCACGATGAAGTGGTCCTGGTCGGGCTAAGACATGTTGTGGAAAGATGTATCCTCACAATTCGTTATTGTTCCTACGTCATGAGATAAAGGCTTAATCTGTGTAGAAGAGCTGCTAGTCAGCGTGTCAAGCTTATTTAATTTTCGATGAGCGCCAATCTTTTCATTAAAGTCACAAAAGGGTACAGTTGTTACAAAATGCAGCTTGCCAGTAGATCCATTCATCTTCTAGGATGTCATCTTCATTTTCTTGAACATCATCCTTTCGAAGCTCTGAAAGCATTGCTTGCCTACTAGTTAGGTCCTTTGTGCTAGAACCTACGCTGAAGCAGATCTGCTGCGCCTCGTTGCAAACAGTTCCAGAAGGACAGCAGGCGAATCCACTGGGGCAGCAGACGGCGTCAGGATAGGGACAGCAGCCATGGGTGCAGGGAGTGCCCGAGCAC
>JADLIF010001406.1:0-14897 GCA_016648015.1 Steinernema khuongi
ATAGAGCTCGTCGAGCTCTATCCAGCGCCCCTAAGAACGACGAAATTGGAGCGCTCATGTGTAAGAAAATCTTGGTTAAAAAAGTCAATTTTTCGACTTTCAAAAATTTTTTTCAAAAATAATTCGGAGAGATGGCAATTATAAATTGTCATTTGTGACTATGTGCACCGAGATCTATCAAATGCACCCACTCACAAAATTCGGAAAAATGGCCGACTCGCGAACATTGCTCGTAAGATTTTAAATCGATTCAATAAATGTTCTTTTTTATTTGGAAGATTTTTCTGAAGTCATGTCTCAAAGAGGTAAACACAACTGTGAAACTCTGAAAGAAAAGTAATTGAGTGTATCAGCTATCACAAGGACATGGATCAAAAATACATTAAAGGACAATCAAACAACGGGCATAATTTTTTGCAACTCAGAATCACAGATTCTTCTCGTTAACTTAAATCGGCCAATCCCATGCTTTAGTTGTTGTACGCTTCCCGTGGTTGTCCTTCCGCCAACGAACCAGTTTTTCCCTTCTTGCACAGACAAATAAATCTATATTTGCACTTTTTTCTTGTATCACATTGCATGACTTTTACGACCGTTCTAAAAGTGTTGCACTTTGACGGCGATCTTCCTGATGGAAGTTCTCGCCGAAATCCATAAAACCAAGAAGGAACTTAAGTGGGCGCCATTAGAGGCGCGCAGAAGGAGGAACGGACAACCTGAGCGAGGGACTCGAAGTTCAAGGTGGCGTCTCTGGGAAGGCAATGAAGACGGCCTTAATTGTCTCTGCAAACGTCTCATCTTTGATCGCCTTCTCCCACGCACGTTCCAATGACGCAACGGCTCCCTCACGTGACCGTTTTTGGAGGAGAACGCTGCGGGAGTCAAGTGGGTGGAAGCGTCATTTGCATGCGAAGTGGTTCCAGTTGCGGAAGACTTGTCTCTCGCTCGATGACACTACGTTGACGAGTTTGCCGAACACCGAGGATGGATTAACTTTCTAGAGTAGAAACAACAGAAACAATTGATATGGAGTAAGAAGCATTGTGGGGCTGTACGCTTTAATAAATTTTTGGGGGATTTGCACTGTATGTCCTACGCACAAGTATACCTACACACTTAAGTTACACATACTTAGCACACGTGGGGCCATACTGACCATAGTCAATGTATTTTAATCAGCAAAAATCAGGTTATAAAAATGCCAAATTATTAACATAACTGAAATTCCAACCGCTTGTACATGTGCTTTCTGGACTTTCGGGTTCCTGACCAGATTTGAATTAAGAAAAGTCCGGCACGGTTTGATATCAAATTCAGCTGTCAATGAAAAGACCATGCTAGCTAAAATTGTGCAGTTTTTTTTCATTTGTAATTTTTGCAGCATAAATCTACGAGTAAAATATCCATTTAGTTGACCTGTTTAGAGACATTTATTGGTTTGATTATTTATAAATTTTTGTATTTCTTTATACGACTATTTGTGTCACCCTTGTTATGTGTTTATTTTAAAAGCGTAGAAATACGTCCTAAGTAGTTTTTAGATACAATCATATAATCAATTCCTTTAACTTGCCAACTTGCAATGTTTTTTCAACACGTTTCAACACGTCCAACTTCAGTGTTCTTTAGTTTAATTCGGGAGAGTTTGGGAGAGGAGAGGTCCTCCTCGCAAAGGTGTCAAAACTGTAGTCAAGGTAACATTACAGCAGAGACCGTTCCCACAGCCGACGTTCTTAGGTGTCGCAGTAATTGATGGATGTTACTAACTAAAACTCCGTTCTGATCCGTGTCACCTTCGGGGAACGTCAAAGAGCACAGACATCTGATCTCGGAAGATCGCTTCCGTTACAAAAGAACGGCCTTGTGCACAGACTACTGGTGTTGATTTGGGTATAATGGAATTCTTGAAAAGGAAATAGCCGAGATCATATGATTAGTGATTTTTTTACATTTTTGGTGCTATTTTCACTAACTGATGTGTTCGGGCTTCCAAGTTCGGTTCTACATTGAATAATCTCAATCGGAAAAGCTTTGAATTCACTACCGTTTGCAACATTGCACATCACTTCTTTATACAGAACGGAAGTGAGGAAGCATGGCAGATTTGCTGCATTCCAAACTGCTTTTATTAAGCTTTTATCGCAATCTTATTTTAAACAGCTCAAAATTTTTGTGGGCTTTTTTTCTGGCGAGCAATAGTGTAATTTATATATTAATTCACGGAAATATGAGACGGTTCATGGTTCAAAAGGTTGGTCATTCTGTTCCAATTTTTCAAATCAATTATGCCAAATTTTCTTTTTCTTATTTTTCAATTTCTTTTTTTAATATCTTAGTGGTCTAGTCAAAGTATTTTTGGTAGCTTTGTGATAGATCCAAATGTATTGTACACAGAATATAAAATTATAAATGCACTATGACTTTTTCTTCATCACAAGACGAACTTGAGTTGGAAGGCTGACACTGTTTGTTGCTTGAACTGTTGGCTCCAACACATTTGAACACTATTGGAGCTGATAAACTATAAAGAAGCAGAAACTCGCATCTTTATGCTACGATTAAAAAAGAAATTAATTGTATTTTTGCATATATAACAAGCACTTCGTTCTGATCTGAACGTACCTGTGAGGTCAACAAGTTTAAAATTTTTGCACGCTGTTTGCATATTTACGAAATCACAATTACTTATTATTCTCAATATTTTTGTCCATACACACAGTCAACGAAGATCACAGCAATAGGAGCCGAAATGCAATATTTTTCTTTTCTATTAAATTGTTTCAAATTTTGGAACTTGTTGATTTCTTGTTGTCAAAGGTCTGCGCAAAAATCCGTTCCGTAGCATATTCTTGGAGACTTTTCTAGCAGAATCTTTGGTCAGAATAAGAATCATTGGCATTTTTCATTTGCTGTTAGAACAACTATAGGAATCCGAAAAAATCGAAAGAACATTTTTGAACCTTCAAAACTCTTTTTCTCACAAACAAAAAATTAAAACAAAAAAATTCTTCCGCTTTTATAAAGCTTTTATACCCTGAACTGCTACATAATGACATAACGACTTCCATCACCATCCAGTTTCGGCGTGTTATTCCCGTTCTGCAGAGAGCATTCTCCGACTTTGCAAGGAGGAAGTGTTCCGAGCACGGCGTCCTGCAGAGATTATACTGCTGATATCGCTAACGGAAGGTAAAGAGAGACTTTTCCGCCGCTCAAAAGATGGCCGCCGACGTCCACAACTGGGCGGAACCTGTTTTTCGCTTTTATGAAGAAAGAGCGTTCGCCGACGGTGCAATTTATTAAGAAACACCGATCGTTGTGTCCTGTGTTCAAAAATTATTTACCCTTTTCTGTCATTTGACCAATGAAAAAGTTCGCTTAAAGTCTAAGATACTGTGCAAACAGAGGAACATGGTAAAGAACTAAGAACCACAGATTGAAGTTAACCTCCTGATGTACTAAAGACAACGATAATTTTTTACCGTTCATTGCTTATTTTAAGTCGCCCACGACTAACAAAGGACCAAGAAGATTGTACACTCAGATGCTCAAAAATTCAGCAGTAACATGAACAAGTAGTGAACATTACTTCTTAGCAAAATGAAGTCCATATGTGAATCAAGTTATCCCAACAAAAGACTATTTCCGGATAATCCACGTTGTTTTTTTCTTCTGTTTGTTTCAAGTTTCCAGAGATTTTTGCAGAATTATATAGCATGCCAATTAAGACTCATGAACATGACACATCTCATGCAACATGGTAGATATGACCTTCGGCATTCCGGCCATCAGCAGTCGGATCTGCGTTTCCGAGGAGCGCGAGATGGTCAAACGACCAAGTGACCTTTAGTGACCACCCACCACCGAGATCTTGGAATCTTGCCACTCTCAGTATAGTCACTTTCTCTATCGCCATGTCCTTCGTCAGATCACTTTCTCTCCTTTTCCTTCTAGCTACTACCATTTCCGCAGAGTGCAACTGTACATGTGCCTCGGAACCTCCAAAGCACAAGCAGATATATTTCGATGCTCAGAACGACGTAGAGTCTTCGGGATTGGAGCCTGCGACAGGTAGGATTTATTTACCTTTTTAGAAAGGTTGAAAAAAGAAAAAGGACATTCCTGATCATCTAGAGGGTACAACAAAGAAGATCAACAAAAATTACGTCCTGGCCATGTCCCGTTTTTTTACAAAAATTTTACAATTCTTAAATATGGCGAAGTATGGCAGTCAGCCGTTCTCTGTCATGGGTTTAAAATGAATGAAACCTGTAAAATTGTTAATTATTTTAACTACAAACGCAGTAAACTCTTTGCAGGAACAGTATAAAAACCACGCTTTTAAATAATATCACCGCTACTCTCACCAAAAATCACCAAAATAAATGTCACAACATTATATTTCAGAAGAACCAGTGACTACTACAACCACCACTACGACGACCAAAAAACCTACGACCACGACCGAGGTCCTCACTCCCAAGAAGACGGTGGACACCATTCCCTTCGTGGAAGACATATCCACATGTGAACCCAGCCGCAAGTGCTACAAGGACTCCGACTGCGACGACGGACGATGCGTCGGCCTGGCGGTGGGCACGTGCTCCTGCAGCTGCTTTCCCTACGTGACCTGTGGCACGGACAAAGGCTGCGGAGGCCTCAAGGGTTCCTGCAACCGGAACTACAAGTGCGACTGCTACACGGCCTACAAGAAGCACGGACTCGGGAACCTTCTGGAGGCGATCACCACCTTCTGCAACACAAAGAAGTGCGACGCTGAGAACGCCCACGAAGCGTGTTTCGGAATGCCTTGCAATGCCGGTCAATGCATGTGTTAACCATTATGCTATATCAGGAGTAATAAGAATCACCACAGAGCATACATGTGGATTATGGAGGAAGGGTGCATACGGAGAGAATACATTGCCACGCGTTCGTCAAGGTGATATATGAGATGGCCACAAGGTGATATATGAGATGGCCCACCATTTGGACTTTTAAGTGTGCATCAATGGGGCAAATCAGTTGCTGTGGTATGACCAGCAGTATATCCTGAAAAGAAAAATTAACACTGATATTAACTATTATATTGGTACGTAATTATAAGCTAACTCCCTGTGTAATACAAGACCTTACTTGAAAAACGATTAAACAGTTAAGAAACTAACAATTGAAAAGGTGCCTGCTGAGCTTAGAATCCACTCCTGTGCCTTTAAACAATAGAAGTGAAGATTATTGAACCCCAAAAATATTTCAAGATTTTAAGCTTATTTCTTGACATAATCCAACGATGTTATGTATTAATTTTTGACGATGACGTTACCAAACGAGACGCACAGTGGATGGAGAATGGTGTACATGCTGCCAAAGCTTTCAAACAAAAGTACACGTGAAGTAATGCTCCGTCTGACTATGTACATAGTCCACAATTATCGCCAATATCTAATGCTAATGTTAAGTAGAAGAGATGTATCACTAAAAGGCGTTATCGATTCGTTCGGAACGCTTCTCCACAAAAATACCATAGTGAAAAATGTCGAATGTAAGAGTGCACCTGCAAACGTCCAGTTGCTTAATTTTTCCAATTACCCATTTTCCAATATGTACTTTAAATATCCAGTAAAACGAGCAAATATTTGGAAATGTCCTTGCTGAGCTCAGAATCCACTCCCATGACTTTAAACAATAGAAGCTAGCAAACGTAAACCTCAAAAATATTTTAAATATACACGTCAGGGGATCTTTCTTCGCACTTGAAAAATCCAGTTGGTTAGTTTTTCCAATTGCCCATTTTTCCGATTGATGTATCCGTGACGTGCTAACATAGCTGACCAACATTTTTGAAAAGAATAGGATGATGTTTGTAGCAGATGATCGAATTCAATTTTTTCGACAGTTAGAAGTAAAACAACTGTTTCTAAATGTCCCTCCAACATTCTTCGACCGTAGTCTGATTCTTGCCGAACCAAAAATCGTGAAAAACTTACCCCTCTAAAGTGCTCAACATTCGCATTCGAGAAAACGGCGAACAACGAAGCAACCATGTTGCTCGCAACATTATGCGCAAGCCACATTGGTAATTAGAAGTTTACTCGTTTCAGATATCAATTTCTTTATGTAGCTTTCCCCATTTCCGTAGACACTTAAAGCACATATTTCGACACCACTTCTATGCCCAAAGTTTAGGCCCCAAACAAAGGATGAGATAGCGTTCACACTTTACGCTGACTTGACGCTTGCTTTCCAACGATCCGTAGCTTTGCGATGCTAGGAAATGAATGCGACAAGTGTGAAGAAGGTGTGATGCGCATCAGTTTTGTGAATACGTCCACAAAGCACTATCGATCGCACCGACGTCATAGAGCACTATCGATCGCATCGGCAGCATTTCCACCCCAGATGGACCGCGTTCCCTTCGTCTTCTGCAGATCCGTGCTGAGCGTCTTTCCCGATCCTGTGGAGCAGGCGCCTGTCTTCGCGGACCAGAACTGGACCGCCGCCTTCCGGGAGCAAAGAAGTCGATTAAAATTCGACTTCATCTGCTGCAAACAAGACGGCGTTTGGAAGTATGGATTCGAAAACATGGACCTCGAAGAACAGATCCGCAGATGGACTTCAAACCGCAATCCTCATTCCTCTCTGGCGGAGCTCCAGAGCCGCGACGACCTCCAGCACGTGAGGATCGAGAAGATCCGCGTCTTCGCCGACTCGGACAGGGAACTGTTCGAGTTGGACGTTGACTTCACCAAACTCTTCAACAAGGCGCTCTCCATGTGTGGCGAGCCGGACTTACTTTTCACGGGAAAGCTTCCACGGGAGGACCTGCAGCCGCTCCTGCGATGCCTGGATGACAGAAGCTTCTGCTCCATCGACATCAGCCACTATGACCATGCCTATGACGACCTCGTCCGAAGACACTTCAGCCGGAACGACAAGACGACGATCACGGTGGAGTCCGACAGCTGGACCGCCGACGAAGTGGAGCTCTTCAGAAGACACGCGTACTCCGAAGAATTCTGGAACTTGAGGCTATCGGGGAACCGGGAGCATCCGTTCACATTTGCCGACTTCAGAATGCTCTTTGAGAAGATTTGGGCGATGCCCAGGTACCCCGACAACGTCTTCATCATGCTGGACACTGTGTTCGAGAGAAAAGCCATCGAAGACATCCGAGTGTTCCGGGAAGGCGTGCGCCAACAACGTGAAGACAACAGCTACTTCTGGCAGCGCGACGACGGGCTCAACGTGGTGGTCACCATTGACGAAGACGAGGATATGGTGATGATTAATAGTGCTTTCGATGTTTTTCAATCGCTACAATGATTCCGTGAAAGGACGACGTTACATTGAATTCTTCTTGATGATAAATAAATTGGTTCACTTGATTTTTGAGCGCTCGTTTTGATCATACATATTTAAGTCTCAGAATCCACACATTCCAAAAAACGGTCCAAGAATTTAATTGAGCGACAGATAAATGTCAAAAATCATTGGCCAAAACCGCCAAAACCGCTTTCGTGAAACCGATTTCGTGAAACTGATTACGCTGAATTTTTCTTTACGATAAATAAATTCTTTACATTGATTTTGCCTACCACATTTTTGCTTGAATCTGGCGCAGTCCAAGAATTTAACTGAATGAAGGGTAATTTTCAAAAATGTTCTCAATTGTTTTTATTTTCAATTTTCGATTATTTAGTTTTAAATTGCTAAAAAAATCGTTATCTTGATTGCTAAAAAAAATCGTTATCTTGATGTCCACATACGACATCTTCATCGTCATATATATTTTACCTGTCCTTTCACAATAATTCATCATATTAAGAAAATACGGAGTGGAGTGTACTACTTCAAAAAAATTACATAAATGACAGATGGCCAAAAGAGTATTGTCTACTCTCGCTAAACTGATTTCATGAAAGCGTTACGCTGAATTTTTCTTCATGATAAATAAATTTTTTACATTGATTTTGCCAACTACATTTTTGAATGCCTATGCCGGAATCTGGAGCAGTCCAAGAATTTCCTTGACTGAAAGATATTTTTCAGAACTTTGCAATTTTTTTTTTAAATTGCTAAAAACACTTTCATCTTCATATATTTCACCTATCCTTTTATAGGAATTTATCATTTTGGGAAAATCCGGAGTGGAGTGTAATGCTTCACAATGTGACAACGAACAAACGGTGAAACGAGTACTCTCGTAGAACATTAGCGTTGCAGGAGTCGTAAAAAAAGGAAAGCCATGCAGTTAGTTTTGTCTGATAATTTGGAGTGACCTTGAATTTTTGAATTCTGCAAGTGTACCTGGAGTCATTTTTTATTTGTGCACCTTTTGTACTGCCCAAACAGTATAGCTGCCTATCACAAAGAAAATGAGGGATAAACATTTAACATTTACAAGTATAAAAAAGAATACGTATTTATTTATTAAAAATTCAAACTATGTTACTTCATTTTTGGGACATCAGTTCTCCAAACGCCTTAGGACACCCTCTTTTTTTCTGTTTTTTCCTCTTTGTGAAGATCGCTCAGAAGCAGACATGTAAGAAGTCCTCTCCCCCAATTGGCTCCTCTCCATTGTTTGCGGCTGTCATTCAAATTAGACGCTTAGGACAGCGGCCGTCTGCGGAAGTCCGACGCACTTCCCCCGTTTTTTACCCGCGCACTTACACGCGATGCTCTAAGAATATCGCACTGTTGCGCCAATTAAAGCCCATAGAAAAGCGCTAGGCATTCTTAATCGGGCCGAGTTGCTCTCGCTCGTGTCTTTGTCCGCTTAATGAAGACGGAGATGTTGCAGTCTTCCTCGATCCTCGTGAAGGGCTTTCTTCGGAGTGGCTTTCTAACGGCTCTACTCCTACACAAGGGCTTGAGGAAGTTCTACAGAAAGTTGTCAGAACATATTTTTTTAATAAAATGTTCTACTTGTTTAAGTAGCAGTAATTTGTATAAATAAGATAAAAAACTACATTCTGGGAGCCATTCACGGAATATTCCTATACTTCACACATTGATTGTATCGTTACATATTGAACCTATTGTACCTTTAGGCAGGGGCATACTACCTGTGGATTTTTGAACTTTGACAATCCAGACGTGCTGTCTTGTTTTCGGTATAAGAGTTTCCTTGAATCTGGGTGCTGTTAGAAGTCCTAAAGAGAAATGTTGCAGATTGAGTACACAACAAATATAATAAAGTTTTTTAAGTTCTGAAATATTTTTGGAGAGTTCCACTTCACACAATAGTACAAAAGAGAAGAATCTAGATATTTCTGGAAGAACCTGGATCTTTGTCCTGTAAGCTTTATCCAATAGACCGCATTAAAATTCTGTACATTTAAAAAATTGTTCATACAAATTTACTTCATTCATATTGTATTTCGTGAGTTAATTTTTGGTAACCGTAACCTTGTTTTAAATGCTGAATGTTCACAAACTTTTTAAGTTGCTACTTTACAACAAACATTTTGCCAGGAGCACTTAATATTACGTGCGGATTATTACGCATGGTCTGCTCACTAATTGAACAGGTCATGTTGAACTTAAGCTTCTTATTTGAGCTTCAACTAACAGGACATCTATGCTGTCTTCAAAGCTCTTTAAAGTTCTGTTTGTGTGCTTATTTCTATTATTTTCGTTTGCCATTGTTCCTTAACTAAACGGGATCCCCGTAATCTAGGAGAAGAAAACACAATATATCAGTTGTTACTATTTTCCGTATTTTTGTTCGTTGTTTGTATAAGAAGTATGTATTTAGAAATCTAATCGTTTGAAAAGTATGATTGCCATTATGGAGCCCTGTACTATTATCCCTGTTCAAATTTTTGTCGCCTGTCTCGGCGCATTGTTAGTTCCGGTGAAGAAGCATATTTGCGTCCATCAATACGACATCTTTCATCAAGACATTTGAATTCAAAAATTTCAAAAGAAAATGTTAGAAATTTTGTAGCAAACTGCTTGTTTTTAAAAGTGTACACCATCGTATGTGCCAGAAATATATTAGTTACCTCATGTTGACATTTGCATCAATTTTTGTCAATAACTTCTTCATCCGCATTTTCAGTACACAATATAATTTTTCGCACAGTAACAATAAGCCTTTTAGTTTTTATTTTCACACCTACACTACCGCAACTACCGTAACCAATCAGTTTCTCTGACTATAACACTTGCCATAATCACTTTTGGAATTTCGTTATTTATCGCAAGTACCGGTTGGTCAGTAGACCGCAGTCGGACCACTTTGAATTATTATTTTTTGGAATCTTATTCGAAGTTCTTTATCACTATCGTTATGAAACACCGATAGCTTTATGTTCACACGGTCTTCTGCACGGCCAAACACTGTACCAAGTAAACCATAATCAAAAATGATTTTTGGAGATTTTTGGATAGAACAATTTTTGGAGGCCACATTCCCGAACACTTTTTCTCCACTCTTTCATGAACAGTGATTCGGTAGGCTTGAAAATTGGAGCTGTCCCGATAAGCAGCAACCAATCAGCGTGGCTGTCTCATTCCTAGTAATTGCAAACTTGCAACGCTTGCTAGCTTCAAAGTTGCTCAAAGATGAAGTTGATTAGAATTACTTTATGTGGGTCGCAAGTACTCAGAGTTCACATTTCACCTCAACTTCCTTCAAGCTTTCAAATGTCACTCTTCGACTTCCCTTCGACCTCTCTTCCTGGAAACTCTAAGCTACCGTAATCCACCGCCCAGGCCCTTGTCAGAGCACAGCGCGACACTTGTACTTTTAATGTGTGTTCTGGTGTCAAATATGAAACGCTGGTGTCGTTCGCGTCCCGATCCAACTCATCCCCCAGTCCGGGCGCCGCGATCAATTCCCATGGATGCGCTTCCGGCAAAGTGGCCGACGCAGGGCGATTTGGGGGCGATGCGCTTGAGGACGACACTTGCGCGCGCTTGATATATGTATCCTTGGCGCGGCTCCTTGGCCCGCGCGCGCTGTCCAAAATGGTCGAGCCGCGGCCAGAGCGCGCTGCAAGTCAATAGTCCTTCGTTAGCATTTAAAATTTTCAATGAGAGGCGCGAGGCGGGCCAACTTGGCCAGCGCGCAGCCGCTGAAGTTAAATGGCGGCGGAGAGGAAGGAAGGGAGACGCGACGACCACACAAACAAATTCCTATTCCTAGAGCGTCGACGCGCATCATGGCTTTTTTGATTGTCATCATACGCTAGTGTCTAAATTACATGCCTCCTTACTCGTCCTTTCAGTGGGTCTCGACGCGAGCTGTACAATTGGCCTTCGGGGGCAAGGGTTTCTCCTTTTGGGCATTGGCATTCTTGTTGTCCAGAGGGTGGTTTTTGATCGTTCCAAGCAGTCCTTCAACAAGTTTAGAAACAGGGAAGTTTGTTTGAGGTCCATGGCGGTTGAATGGTCAAAGGGAAAGGAAATTTTTGCGATCAAGTAATGGCGTCCTAAGGTCCATATTTTGGATTGTTCCTTATTATCACTTTAATCCAGCTCAGTTTCTAATCTCAGTGAGGGACAAAGTAAATTTTTGTCGTCCTTAACAAAAAACAAACTGTTTGCGTCATCATTCGCAAGTGGCGTTAAGCGGGAAATTTCCGGATACCCATATAGGATCATGTTTTTGCATAGCCACGCTTTGACCGGGAATCTTAAGTCGCATATGGTGTGGTTTTCTTTAGTGTAATTTGTATTTTAGCAAATCTAACATTAAGTCAGCAAGTACTATAAGGTTGTAGCACCAACTCACATACCGTATTTTCGAATTATGATGCACAGTGCATCACCGTTCGATAATATTTTTGCTTTTGTGACTGCGACCGTCCCAGATAAAACTCCACATTTTTTATCACTCCTTATTATCACTTATTATCACTTTCACATCACAATCTCAATAAATCATTTTTGCCATCGAAAATGTTTTTCAATTTTTGAAGTGGGGAAGTTTTGCCATCGTTCAATTCTTGACAAAAGCAAAAAAGCAGAAAAGCTCTTCAAATATATTTTTTTAAAGACAATGATATACAGAAACAACTTATTTTATTGCCTTCTGTTATCCTAATTCTAACGAATTATTCTCGAATTATTGGGGACGTTGTAACGTAAAGGCGATTTATTTTGCATACCTTCATTCAGGTGAAATTTTTCCGCGTGAGTAGATTTTTTAAATTCACTGCGCAAAGTGTAACAATTGCGATGAATAACATTGACATCATTCTGTTTTCTTTCTCTGCATAAGGTGCACTAGCGTTTGTCAAGCGATGTTTTATCGGATTAATAGAAAAATTGCTTTACTTTGCGTGATATTTTTGCAGTGATGTACAGCGCTGGAAATTGATTGTCGCTACAGAAGAAGTTAGCCATATATGCCCTGTCTTTTTAATAAATCCATATATTTGGGATTGGAAGGTTTTACTCGATATCTGTCATCAATAATGGTCGTCTCTCTTTCATCTCAAAAAGATCTGCCACAAAAATTTTTGAATCGCACAAATTTTATTTGTGGTCTACGCACATTTTGCCATCACAAAGTATTGTCGTGAACAATGATTTTTGGCAATACAAATCCCGTCAAAAAACATTTCACACCGCAAGAAACTCTCGAGTACGCCCTAAAAGCGACTGCAAATTGCATCAGTCGATCGTGTTATGGGACCATAAGCAAGGCAACGAAAGTGGTTCCGCTCCGTGTTGTCACTCTGGGGATGACCAAAATAGAAAGCCGAGTTTTGGACGTGGGCTCTCGGCGTGTATTGATTGGTGCCTATTGATCACTTAAGTTCTCGTGCTGGGAACTGTGTTATGGGAACCCAGTCGGCATCCGGTCTCAAAAATTTAAGTTTTTAGCAAACACCTGCTTCTCATCCGAACGATGTGGGAAGTGAGAAAAATACTTTTACAACACTTCCAAGAGCACGCTTTCAAACGACAGATTCTTTTTTCGAGTTTGACAAAAATATTCAGATACTTTTCTCTGTCCATTTTAATATATTCTGCGTCGGAACGATTTTTGCGTCTTTTCCCACTTTTCGCGTCTTAAAAAAAGCGGACCATGTTGGATGGATCTTGTTTAATATGACCAGTGAGTCAAAAGTCAAAAGCAAGGATTTTTCTAATGGATTTTTGCAGCAAGATAGTTAAGCTGGACACGAATGCATTTTATACATTATGCATCGCCCTGACCACTCTTACGTAAGTAGCTATGTGAGAATATCAAAATGCGACAAGAAAAACTCAGATGATGTATGCCATACTTCACTCCGTCCTAATATATTTTTGTGTTTCACTATGAATGACGTAAAAAGTTGCATCTAGAGGAGTTGTATCCTGTTATTCTGATTTTCTGTTATTTGACACCAAAAACTATCTACATACAAGAAGGGAGACAATAGCATACAATATTGCCAACGTCAAGATTAGCATGTATGTTTACCACCATCGAGCATTCAAAGATTTTCAAACTCCACTGGCGTCTTCCCTCCAGAGGCTGCTGAAAAGAGGGAAATGAGTCCTTATATTTATTTTATTTCAAGTATTTTACTCGTTAATTTATATTTTTGACGTTTGTTATCATTGGCCTTCCAAGCGTTAGATTATTTCGACACTCCTATCACACTGACTCATCGTGTTCCGCCTCGTAACAATGGCCAAAGAAGCTGACCTAACACTTCTCCCCTATTTCAACACACATCTGCTCTTTCGTCACTTTTTGCTCTCCATTCGGCCGCGAGATAGTGCGTGATCTAGCCACCCCAATAAAGAGTCCAATTTGAGGGCAGACGATTGACCTTCGCGTATCTATGCCGAGCGGAGACATGGATATACGGAGGTGAATTCGAAGAGCACGAAGCGCGCTTATTGTTGGTCTTCGGCTGATCACCGTCTTCCCCTTCACTGCCACTGCGTCACTTACTCATCTACTTCATCCACTTTATTCCTTTCATAACAGTTTCCTCGCGGGACACATTCACTGCAAGGAAGACTTCTATCAGGTGGGCAACGGTCACTTTTCCATGTCATTTATCCGTGGCTTTTCCGTCATATTTTTTCTGATTTTGTGGATTTTTCTTAGAAAAAAATGTTACAATTAATTTTCGAAATTACATGAAAAATATTGTTTTACTGTTACAATCAACTTTTTTTTCCACAGTTACCTCTGTCGTGGAAAATGAGTTAAAAAATGCTTTGAGAAGCGTAAGATTTTGTGCTGTCGTGTATCATTGTAAGACAGTTCTTTTTTTTATTTTCATCATTATAATTTTTGTTTGGAAGATAATATTACCAAAAACTCAATTCAAATGTCACAAATGTTTACAATCTAAACTAATCTCTTTTATATAGTTTTTCTGTTTTTTCTTGATTTTCAACTTATGAAATCGTTGCCCAATTTTGAGTGCCACCGTAATACTAACTCCACTTTATTTTTCTCCAACTTCACTTTCTGTGGAATGTGTGCCAGGCTACGAAACGAATTAAACTTCTTTTTAATTCCTTATTTACTTCCTGTTGAATATTCTTTATTTTTGCAGTATCTCGTAATTTGTAATTTTTCATTTTATAAGTATCGGAAAAATTCCCTCTCAACAAATTTCTAAATGGCGTAGTACATTCGAAGTGCGTGGAACTGCAATCGTCCAGGATCCATAATTATGACAAGTATGTGCAAAAATAGAATACTTTAAAAAATAACATTCGACATTTTTGCCTGACGCTCCTCCGTGCAGTGCATATTTCACTGGCTTGTGGTTTGCTATGGGGTTAAAAACACGTATTTCAAGCGTGGTACGACAATTCAGTAAACGACATTTCAGTAAACGACAATTCAGTAAACGAGAAATCAGTAAACGACTTTTGAGTAAACGACATTTCAGTAAATATTTATTTTAATCAAAATATAATAGATC